>CM040481.1:491428-508415 GCA_022758105.1 Pangasianodon gigas
AATGACAGAGTTTTTGTGATTTTGCCTTTATACACCACCACAATGGATTTGAAATAAAACAATCAAGATGTGATCGAAGTGTAGACTTTCAGCTTTATTTTAAGAGGTTCCACAAAAATATGGCATTTACCATTTAGGAATTACAGCCATTTTCAACAAAGTACCTCCATTTTCAGGGGCTCAAAGGTATTTGGACAAACTGACATAATTGTAAATATAACCATAATTTTAATACTTGGATGAAAATCCTTTGCAGTCAATGACTGCCTGAAGTCTGGAGCCCATGGACATCACCAAGTTTCCACTGAGTTTCCTCCCTGGAGATGCTATGCCAGGCCTTCACTGCAGCCACCTTCAGTTGCTAAACCCAGGATAACAGGAAGTGTCAGGTGCGTATCATCCATGATATAAGTATCTAATATCCAGGTGGAACTATGCCAGTCATATTTGATAGGTCTCTTTGCTCTGGAGTGATGTACTTTCCCATCTGCCATAATGAATTTTTGCTGGGTGTGTGGGTCAGTGTTGGTCAATTCCTCTTCAAGTTATCTCCATAGACTCTGCTGCATCACGGTATAGGTACTGTGTCCACAATCGCTTTTATTTATTTCCCACCAACCATCAGCAGTACCTGGAGTAGGGAGGGTGTAAGGAATCTGAAGTCGTGAGGCTGTGTGACGGACACCCCAACAAGATCTGTAGGACCTCAGTTTCCAGGTGTTTTCCTGCTACTCTTTTCTTTTGAGTTCTGCATACCAACCTTCTGCCAATAGTTATTTGCTCCCATACAGTCTTTCTTCACCCTGGAGCCCACCTTGACCAGCTGTTCTACTGTAGTCATCAGGTAGGAAAGCAGTCATGAAGCCTTCTTTAAAAGACTTCCCCTCATGTACCTTAAGATTTAAGATTTCTCTGCCTTCCACCGACTCAGCGCAGGCCATCTTAACACTGTGCTCAGGGTTCCCATGAGTTTGAAGTTTCATAGGGACCCGAATGCTGAGGAAGGTCTCACACTGCTCCAGGAAGTTGGTCACATCAGAGGTTTCAGCGGAGCCAATGAAGAAGGGGATGTATAGGAGGTCTCACACAAAATGAGGAAGCCCCAGGCAAGACATGAGAGGGTAAGGTAGTGGGCGGCTGGGTATGTATGGATTGGCTTACAGTGTATGTACTATTCAAAGCTGTGGGAGGTGGAAAAATTGCTTGAGGGTTATCATAGTAGAACCTGGGATGGTGTATAGGAGTAATATGAGAGGTATCGGGGGGAATAAGCATGCAGAAAGTCACTTCTAAAAAATATATATAATTCAGTTTTTTCCAGATCAAGCAGAAACTGGAGGAAAATGGCATGCTGGAGAACACCACAGTGACCTGGAGGGCCAGCCAGATGGAAACATCTTCTACAAGAAAAACAAGGATGATCTGTAATGTCTAAATGCTCAGTAGATTGCAAACTGACTTCAAACATCTTCTACAAGATGTTTGAAGGAAAAAAATATATAAATATAGCATTTTAGTGTAGCAATAGTTACCTATTAAAGCCAACTTAACAAGTGCAATACAAATATAATAATCATATTCTCCATAATGATTAAAATAACTCGTTCATTTCTGCTAGAGATTTTTGTACCTCTTGCTCTCAATATTGCTAAATATAGAAATAAAGAACGATACATTTGTAGTCTTGAGGTAATTAATAACTCATGTTGCTGTGTACATACACAAGCACTACTTTCATACAGTACATTATGTGCAGTATACTGACTTTAACCCATGAAGTCAGAATACAAAGCAAGCAATGGAGCAGATAGCTCCAACTCTCGCACTCTGTCCTGTCAGACCTGAAGCACAGACCTAAGCAAACACAATCATGTAAACCAAAGAACTATCAGAACAAGTCCAGAACAAGGTTTATTTAAAAAAAAAAATCCCAAACTTTGAGCACCATTGTATCTATTCTTACTAAAAGGGAAGAATATGGCAGAAACACAGTTGTACCAAGAGAAGGCCTGAATATGGAGGGTATTAGTCAGAGAAGCAACCAAGCTGGTGTTTGTTTAGGTACAGTGTGAGAGTATTAGTAAAAAGTATGAGTATTAGATATAGAACTCAAGGTTCTTCCCAGAATGTGTGTATTTATATCACTGAGAAGACTCCATTACTGAAGAAAAGGCATGTTGAAGCTCATTTGAAGTTTTCTACAGAACATTTGGAGAGGTCTGTAGATTACTGGGAGAATGTACTGTGGTCAGAGGAGACAAAAATTGACCTCTTTGGCAACAATATGAAACTCCATGTTTGGAGATGAAATGGCTCTGCATGTGATCCTAAAAATACCATACCTACAGTGAAGTTCGGAGGTGGAAGTATCATGGTATGGAGCTGTTTCTCTTCTCATGGCACCAGTGGAAATTCTTGAAATTTCCTGGAATCCCTGCCCCTTCCCCTATTTCCCACACGCTTGACTTGTGGAGATGTTAGCGCAAAAAAAAAAAAAAATCGAAAATGGTCAAAACTGCTTTGTGTTTCAAAGAGAAAAGGGATGAAGATTTTTTTTACCCTAAAAAAGTGAAATAGGCCTACAACAAAGTGTAAAATATAAATCTCTCCTGCTTCTCCTGCTTGGCCATGTGGACATTAGACAACCAATTTGTAAAAGGATTATTGAGCACACTGTATGCTGATGATTTGTTTGCATATTGATCAGACCCAGCACTTTATATTCCACAAGAAATTGAAAGGGAAAAAAACTTAGATAGGTTCTCTGGAAGATTTTACAAGGTGAAATCTTTTTGTATGGATGCAAGTGGATTTATACACCTTGGTATCAATATCACCATCGCTTTTAAACAACTGTTCAACACCTATACTCCCTTAATTTATAGACTTAAATATGACCTTTAAGTCCTTCAGTGGGATGCATTACACCTGTCCAAGTAAAATAAGTTGTGTCAAGATGAATGTTCTACCTAGATTTTTATAATTGTTTCAGGTTCTTCCAATTTTTCTACCCAGATTTTTTTAACTCAATCAATAACCTTTGTTTGGAAGGGAAAAGACCCCCAGAATTCACAGAAGCCTTCTTTATAGACACAGAGGGGAAGATGATCTTGCACTCCCTAATCCACACTTTGCAAACCTCACCACAAGGTCATCTGCTTACCGCAATACCACAATCAAATCAACAAATAAGAGGACTTTTGCCTGTTACAGTGGTCATGGTCATGACTTTCAATTCATGGGTCGAAAACAGAAGTATCTTTTAACCAAATCAATCTAGATTTTAGATCTGCAGCACCTCCAGTTCAACACCTCTGTTCGTGTTATTAAGTGTGCTAACTTGTGGTCATTCTAAGTATTGCAGTTAAGACTATTTATTGAATAACATTTATGCCTATATGCCTATCTTTCTAAATTTTGCTGTTTGCTGCTAATATGAGGACAGTTTTAAAGTGAATGCTTGAACATGATGCATGTTATGGGTCACTATAAAATGGTTATGATGAAATAATAGTAGTGTACCATAACAAGCTACTATAATGCTATAATGACAATTATAAAAAATAGTGAAAATAAAATAGTATAAAATAGTGACTTTTTTTTTTTTTTTAAATTGACTGTATTATATATTCTTAATGGCTAGAGATACAGAAAACAGAAACAAATGGCAGCATTAAGTCAGTGATATACAGTTAAAAGAAGAGAACAAAAATACACTAATAGTTACAAGCATATTATATATGAATTTTCAAAGCATACACATGTTTATTAATGGGTTCTAGCACATTTTATATCTTATATATGAAAATTTTTTAATAAAACACCCTGATACATTAAACCCTATGTTCCAGTATTTTCCCTCTATCACTATGTCGAGTGATCATTTGTAGCAAAAGCTGAACATGTTAATCAGAAAATATTTGCCATAACATTGCCAAAGTGAGTTTATAGTTGAGGTGGCAAAGTCGACATCCTAATGAAGTTCTAGGTTTATTCCTCTACTTGTGGCTAATCTTTGCCTCTGAGGCTCCCTACTAATTTAAAGACCTTGTAGGATAAATACAATTTCATTTATTTCAGGTCATGCTTGTTTTTCTTGTAGAAGATGTTTCTGTCTGGCTGAACCCTCCAGGCCACTGTGATGTTCTCCAGGACACTATTTTCCTCCAGTTTCAGCTTCATCTGAAGAGCAGAATCAGGATTTAATTACTCAATCCAAAAGAGAAATAATGTGTCACAGACAATGCAAGAATTAATAAGAGGAAAGCAAGCAAAAGGAGCAAAATTCTTGAGATAAACAGAAGTTTGAGCAGTGAGAAATGCTAACAGGGGAATTTTACACAAAACTTCATAAACTTTGAGACATTGTGTGACTCACCTGCTCTAAAATGGACGACTGCACAGCAGGATCGAACACACTCCCATCAGACTTCACCTGCAGTCTCATTATCTGACTCTTCACTGGAGAAACTGTGGAATAAACACACACAGATTGTTTTCTCCTCTTTTTTTTTAACTCTTATTCCAGTATGTTTGTTCTGCAAAAGAACTTATGAAAGTCAGTTTAGTTCCCCTTAATTTAACACAGACCCATCATCTGCCAGGAATTGTGTTTATGTAATCATTTCATTTATGGCATTTTTATACATGTGTATTTGTTCTGTAAATTTTAATCCTTCATATTAGGCATTGCCAAATTGTAAATAAGGGTGTTTATGTATTTGTGGATGAAACAGAGCATTTATTATTATTATTATTATTATTATTATTATTATTACATAACATTTTTTTCACTTTCTTCTTGAAGAGCACTTAAGAGTTTTTGAAAATGTGATTTTTTTAAAATAAAATACAGAAAGTAAAAAAATAAATACGTCAATACAAATCTTGATAAATTCATTTTTCTTGATAATAACTTGATATTAGTAACAAGGAATAAGAAGGAAAAAAGACTCACTGGTGTAACAGAAGAAATAGTGCAGGTTGGCGCATTGTTCATCGATGAACAGTCCGTTATAAACCGCTGCACAGTTCTCATTGCCCCATTTATTACTGGGTTGTCCAGGATACCATGGGAGGTTTGAAGCGTTGGTCCCGTCTGACCACTTCCAAGTGTATCTATAAAGCCCAAACCAGGAATCACCCTGGCTATTCACCACCTGCGTTATGAAGTCATTATCTAAGCTGTTAAGAGAGCTGGCCAAGTCTGTGTGATGTGTTCGGCAGTAATCCCGAGCTCCAAGCCAGGTCAATGCAGGACTAGCAACACCGATAAACCTGGCAGCGCCACTGAAATTAGCTGTGAAATTAAAAAAATAAATAAAATAATCATAATTGTTAGATTAAAATGCAATTTTAAATAAATTGGCATGCCTCTGTCTGAAAATAGGATACAATAATACAACCCAAAACATGCATTCTATCAATTTATTAACTTTTTGTACTTTGCAATTCAGTATTTCAAGTTTGTATTTTTTTTTTTTTTTTTAACTTTGTTCAGCATTAGAATGAATAAGGTACAGTGTAACTCCTGGGATGGCAAAGCCAAGGTGGTAGGAATAGCTAAGGCTGCTAATTCTTGTTGCCTTCAAACCAAAACTAATCAAATCAAAATCAGGATACTGACTCACCATTGTAGCATATGAAGGGTTTTAGTAATGTACATGGTGCATCCGCCCAGTTTCCGTATGCACCCATTAGTACACCACATGCTTCTTTCCCAATATAATTATCAGGCTCTCCAGGATTCCATTTAATAAAAGTGGCACTCTTCAGCAGGACGTCATTTAAGGACCAGCGCCAACTATCGGCATCGTCGTACAATCCAATCCAGGCAGGTTCTGCCAATCCTTTTCTTGCTGCTTCTTTCTTCAGTTGTGACAAATCAACATCACTTATGACTTTTGCCAGGTCGTTGTACATCCCCTTGCAGTAATTCTGTGCATCTGGCCATGACCAGCGTGTCCTGATCAGGTAATAATTGTGCGAAATTGTTTGCAGGGTGGACAGGATGACTGGGACAAGACCTGTTGGTTTTGGAATTATATAATACACTTTCAATACAATACAGCAGACACTGGTATCTTTGAAGAAAGCTCCTCTGATAAAGAATGAAGTCTAAAACCCACAATCCAATCTCATTGTTCAGCTTGTTGTTGTAATGCACCATTTTAATGCAACCAAGGTAGAGAAATAGTGAGGCAATAACAGAAATAGTTTGGAAATTCAGTTCGGGGTACAGATGTCTTGCTCTGGACCAGTCCTTAGTAGACTTGTATAATACTGATTTTTTCCCTGCATGTGAGTTACCATTAAAAAAAAAAATCACGATTAGCTATTTAATTATCTAGAATTATCCAAATAAAAATGCAGAAATAAGACAGAAGAACAAGCATTTCCACCTTTTCAGGTTTAAGGAGAGAACTGGAGGCTTAATTAATCTTTTATTCAATCAGTCTTTTTTTTGGGAAGGTTTTTTTGGTGTCATCCCTAATAAATATAGTTTAATGATGTTAACTGATGTTATCTAAATCAAACATATACCAATAGATTTATTTTTTTAATTAAAGGACTCATGATGGTGCTGTGGGTAACGTTGCCACCTCACAGCTTCAGGGTCCCTGATTTGATCCCGGGCTCAGGTTACTGTCTGTGTGGAAGTTTGCCCACATGTTCACCCCATGTTTCCTCTGGGTTCTCCAGTTTTCTCACACAGGAAGGAATATGCAGATAGGAAAACTGGCATCCCAACATCGTGTGAATTCTCCCATCTTCAAGGACAAAAGGGCATGTGTGGAACAAAAGGGCACGCAAAACAGGCCGATGTGCTCGGATTCTCTGCACAATGCAAAAAAGGTGATTCAACCCTCCTTTACCCAGCATTTTACTGGCAAATGTTCAGTCATTGGATGATAAACAAACTAAGATTGTGGATTAAATTTCAACACATTGGGAACTGTTTGGGGAAGTGTTCCCCAAAACACTGTACCTAATACAGGCCAACACCCAGGTAACACCATTCCTACCATCAAAAGAGTTTGTTTGCATGTTTTTGGGAGGTGGGAGGAAACCCGGAGAACCCAGAGGAAACCTATGTGAACACAGGGAGAATATGTGAAACTCCGCTCAGACAGAAACGCGAGCTCAGGTTCAACCCAAGTACCCTGGAGCCATGATGCTCCCCACTGTTCCACCATGCTGGCTTCCCAACCAGATTATGAAAATCACCTGCTTGTAGGTCATGACTCTATGATTGCCAAAGTTTTCTTGAGTAGAACTGAGTTTTTCCAATAGAGTCTAGACCACTGTCTTTAAACACTAGCACTTGCTTTTAAACCCCCAGAAAATCAGGGATAGAAAACTGAAGAAGCAAATAGCATGTTTTCTTTGCTATCAAATAATGTAACATAAGCGAGAGAAGAATTAATGTTTTTAAAATACTTAAAAGACTAATATAATTATATATGAATGAGAAGGTGGTGCACATAACAACCTTTTTGTGTCTATATGTGTGTGTGTGTGTTTGTCCATATATCAATTAAACTTTTTGTTTAGAAATACACTCACCAGTGAGCCAAAGGAAGAGATAAATATTCTGCTTCATGATAAACACACTGTGGAATTAAAAAGATTATGAAAAAGCTTAGCAACAAAGAGACATTGTGTAAATTTTCATAAAGAATTTAATTAAGCAGTACAACATTATAATTATCACTCACAGAGGAAAGAAACACTAGCATAATCTGTGCAATCAGACATAAACCTAATAATCATACTTTAATTCATCTGTCCAACTCTTGCTGTCAAGTAGCTCACGGTGTCCTAAAATGTTTTGATCAAAATCATGCTGATAAACATCGAACCCAATATTATGATTCAGTTCATAATTAGACCCTATTGATTGAGTTTGGATGTTTCAGCCTCACCCATTGCTAACAGGTGTCAAGCACCATGTAATCACCAAAGACACACCTTGTGGTAATTGCAGGTTAGAATGCTTTAGCGACAAGAACTGGTAAACAAATCCAAATGAGAAGCAAAGTGGTAGTCAACAAACAGGCAAGGTACGAGAATCAAAAACCAGACTCAAGATCAATAACCAGCATATCAAAAACACATGGAATATAAGGATTGGTAACATCAGGCAAGAATGCACTGAGCAAATACCTCGTTGGCTTGTGTGGGTATTTATCCAGTATTCATGATTAAGTCCAGGTGTGTATGATCAGTATGATGGCGACTGTGAATGTGACATGGGTTTGTGTGCATTGGGTGTTGTAGTCTTTGGTGGCCATTTCTGTAGGCTGCGAAGTAGATTGGGAGTTATAGCATGACGTTGATTCTGCCATTAACGTGACAGCAGTAGAATGGGTCGTACTAAAGAGCTCAGATACTTTAAATATCCAGCTCCGTCACTGGGTGCCACCTTTGCCACAAGGCAGTTCATGAAATTTATTTCCTGCTAGATCTGCTCCTGTCAACTTTAAGTGCTATTACTGTGAAATCGAAGTGATGAATTGTCTTCTCTGGAGTGATGAATCACGCTTCACTATCTGGCAGTCTGATGGATGAATCTGTGCTACTTACTGGAATGCATAGTGCTCACAGTAAAGTGTGGTGAAGGAGGGATAATGGTCTGGGGCTGTTTTTCAGGATTTGGGACTCTTAGTTCCAGTGAAGGGGGATGTTAATGTTAAAGCTACAGCATACACAGACATTTTACAGAATTGTATGCTTCTACTTTTGTATGCTTCAAACTCCCAACAGTTTGGGGAAGACCCTTTCCCTGTTCCAGCAAGACAATGCCCCTGGACAAAAGCGAGCTCCATAAACACATGGTTTGAAGAGTTTGGTGTGGAGGAACTCGAGTGTCCTGCACAGAGCCCTGACCTCAACCCCACTGAACATCTTTAGGATGAATTGAAACATTGATTGTCCTTGTCCAACATCAGTGCCTAACCCCACTAATGCTCTTTTGACTGAACAAGCACAGATTCCCACAGACACACTCCAAAGTCTTGTAGAAAACCTTCCCAGAAGAGTGAAGGGTGTTATAGCTGCAAAGGGAGGGGCCAACTCCACATTAATGCCCATGATTTTGGAATGGGATGTTCAACAATGTCATAAGTGTGATGGTCAAGTGTCCACATACTTTTGGTCATACAGTAGATCTTACTTACATCTTTATATTTTCAGGGACGACAGCACTAAACACCATAGTACATTGCAGAAACCACTAGAAAAAAACCACTAGAATACATTAGACTTTAGTCTAGACTTTAGATTTTAGTCATTAAACAAACTTTAGTTATTTATCAAAACAAGTACGTCACCATGCAATTTTCTATAACTTTCAGACCTACAAAAAAAACCTTTTTATTAAAGAGCAGAGAGAACCATTAGACCATAACCAAACAACTATTTTTTAACAATAATGCATACAATTGAATGACCCAACATTAAAACATACCTTAATTCTGAAATCTGATGCTGGTTCTTGGAAAGCTCTGTCTGTTATAGATCTTCTCAGCTTAAAGAGCTAAAGTGGCTACCTTTCCCCTTCATTCAATTTCTTTACACAAATCAGTCCTCGTCTGGAATATCCAGAGACAAACAAATGGTGAGAATTTACATCACACATGACGGAGACTGATTTCCATTTTGACTTTCCCTAAGGCATGAGTGTCATCTCTTAAGATCAAAGGGTGTGAAAATGCTGACCTAGTGTCCTTAAATTTCAGCACAGAAGAGAAACAAAAACATAAATACATGTGGAACAGAATATTGGATACAATATTCATCATGCATAATATTTTCATGGATGCTTTAGTAAATGACCATTTAGGCAGTGAGAGAAAGTCACAGATAAACTGCATTGTTTGAATGCAACAATGTAAACTGAAACCAGGAAACAATGCAGAATCAAGAGTATGGCGGAGACTGACTTGAATTTTGACTTTGCATAAGGTGCAAGTGTCCTTATTTACACAACACTAAAAAGCATGAAAGTGCTGGTAGTCTAATGGCTAAGGATCCTGCGATCTCATCACCGTGGCCTGGGTTTGATTTCTGGGCAGGGAACCAACCCAGCCACTGGGAGTATACTCCCAGTGATGGTCCCAAGCCCAGATAAAATGGGAGGGTTGTGTCAGGAAGGGCATCCAGTGTAAAACAGTGCAAGAACAAAGACGAAACTAATGGCATAAACTTAGGCCTATCAGAGGAGAAAGGTCTGACTCCTCACTGCAGAGAGCTAACCAAAGTCTTCCCCTAAAGACTCTGGAGTGTGGCTAGGTTGACAAGGCAAAGCCAAACCAGCACAGAGGAAAGACTAGAATGCAGCCCTAGTTTTCAAAATATGGATACTAGCTTAGTCTTGCACTCACAAGGAGAACTCAAGGCTGAACATTTGAGCAACTTGTAAGCAGCCCTTAAACAGGCCAGTCACATGTGGAGCCGGTTGCCGCTAATTACAGAGAGGCAGCTCTCTGTCTCCCTCTGGTGGCCCTTTACAATAATCTCACCAACACACTCTAATGCTTACCCCATCCTAAGGCTTACCAAGGAGTGACAGTGTGTGTGTGTGTGTGTGTGTGTGTGTGTGTGTGTGTGTTAGATCATCATTTCACACTGATATTCACATTTCTTCTTCCAAAACATTATCCCACACTATTTCCATAGTATTGTGTACATCATCATAGTTCCTGGCATGCAGTCGATCCCATAATCATCAGCTCCTGACAAAACTATAAATGTCCAGCAGTCAGGGTGTAAATGCTGAGATTTGGAGTCAGCACTTCTGTAGCTCAGCTAGTGTAGGTGTTCCTCAGATGTTACTAATTGTCCTGCTGAATCACATTTATATATATATATAAAACACCTTTCTAAATTGTGACCCTTTGCTCTGTTTGCTGCTGATATGAGGACAGTTTTGAAGTGATGTGATGATGATGATGATGATGATGATGATGTGTTTTTATGGATGAATATAAAACACTTACACTGAATTAACAGTAGCAGACCAAAATAAGCTTAATTCAAGAATGGTTACAAATAGTGACAAAAGGTTTCTATTTAAAATTGTTTATTGATGATATTAATGTATATTCTTAATGCCTTAGGTACAGAGAATAGAAACAAAATGCAAGGAATAACTACATATTTAGAACTGTAGAGTTAGAAGAAGAAAATTACAGTAATAGTGGCAAGTGCATTATATCTGACTGTTCAAAGTGCACACAGTGTATTTACAGGTTCTATTACATTCTCAATCTTCTACATAGGAATTATTCTTTACTACGACACACTGATGCATTAAACCCAGTATTTGAACACGCCCTCTTTGACTTTTTCCTTTGAATTTCTCCAGTGGCCACGTGCAGCAAAAGCTGAACATATTAAATATTTGCCATAACATTGAAAACTGATTTTAAAATTAAGGTGGCAAAGTCAAAGTGGGCGTGTTACAAACAGAGCAATAAAACGATATTATTATTCCTCTACTTCTGGCTAATCTTGTCCTCTGACTTCCTCTACTGATCAAAGCTTAAATGTTGGAGGTTAAACAAAATTTCACTGGGTTTGAAATCTACTTGACTTGAAGGTGAGCATTTAGACATTACAGATCATCCTTTTTTTTCTTGTGGAAGACGTTTCCATCTGGCTGCACCTTCCAGGTCACTGTGGTGTTCTCCAACATGCCATTTTCCTCCAGTTTCTGCTTGATCTGAAAAACAGAATCAGGATTTAATTACTCAAACCAAAAGGAAAAGGAATACGTGTCACAGAGAAGCCAAGAATTCATAAAAGGAGCAAAATTCTTGAGAATAATAGAAATTTGAGCAGGTGAGTAGTGAGAAATGCTAACAGGGGCATTTTGCACAAAATTTCTCAAAACTTCAGAGACGTCCTGCGACTCACCTTCTCTAAAATAAATGACTGCACAGCAGGATCAAACACACTCCCATCAGACTTCACCTGCAGTCTCATTATCTGACTCCTCATTGGGGAAACTGTGGAATAAACACACACATGCAATAGTTTTAATTTCCCCATAATGCACCATTTTTCCTCTTCAGGACACTGCACATTCTGAATGAATATTGTGCTATATGGCTTAATGTGTTAAATCTTAAATTAAATCTTACATTAATTGCACAGACACTCCTTATGTGTTAGGAGATTTGATCATGTAATCATTTTGTTTATGGTATATTTATATTTTTATACTGTAAAATTTCACAGTCATATTTTTAAATTACTTGACTTTTGCAGCAAAATAAACTTTTAACTTCCTCTCCTCTCCTCTCCTTGTGCCGTCATTTACTCATAAACTTGTGAGCTACTTTCTGCTGCATTCAAATATTTTAATGAGCCGTCATCAACCCTCCCTCCCTTTACTTTATTACCTCAAGTGAAGTTGGGTCTATATAGCGGTAAATTTCTGAAAGACAGTTTACCCAGAAGGCACTGAACACTGCAACAAATTGTAGATGAAGGTGTTTCTAAGCATAATCAGGAGCATTTATTATTATAAAGCAACATAGCATTTTATTTTCACTTCCTTCTTATGGCACCACTAAGGATTTTCAAAAATGTGATTTTTTTTAAACAAGATACAGAAAGTAAAAAAAAATGACATAAAGACAAACCTTAAATAAATAAATAATTTGGGGTTTTTTCGAAGTTACCATTGATTTGATATTAGAAGCAATAGCTGAGAAAACAAAAGACTCACGGGTGTGACAGAAGAAATAGCGCAGGTTGGTGCATTGTTCATCGTAGAACAGTCCGTTATAAACCACTGCACAGTTCTCATTGAGGTAATAATTATCAGGTTGTCCAGGAGCCCATGGGAGGTTTGAAGTGTAGGTCCCATCTGACCACTTCCAAGTGTCCATGTCTCTGTATAACCCAATCCAGGAATCACCCTGGCGATTCTTAATCTGCACTAACATGTCATCCTCTGAGCTGTTAAGAGAGCTGGCCAAGTCTGTGTGATGTGTTCGGCAGTAAGCCTGAGCTTCAGGCCAGGTCAAGAGAGGACTAGAGATGCCGATGAACTTGTCAGCGCCACTGAAACTAGCTGAGGAAAAAACGTCCACAAACGGTCACGTCTCTGTCTGCACCTGTCTCCACAGAAAATATGATACCAAGATACAAACCAAAACTAAACAAATCAATATCAGGATACTGACTCACCATTGTAGCATATGAAGGGCATTTTTAGAGTACATGGTGCATCCCACCATGTATTATATGCACCTATTAAAACACACGCTTCTTTTCCAGCATAATTATCAGGCTGACCAGAGCACCAATTGGTATAAGTGACATTCTTCAGTGGGAGGTCGTTTAAGGACCAGCGCCAGCTATCGATATCATTGTACAATCCGATCCAGGCAGATGCTGCAAGACCTTTGCTTTCTGCTTCTTTCTTCAATCTTAGCCAGTCAGTATCACTTAGGATCGTTGCCAGGTCGTTGTACATCACCCTGCAGTAATTCTGTGCAACGGACCATGTCACTGATGACATCATCAGGTCATATTTATGAGGGACGGTTCGCAGGATGGATACAGCGACTGGGACCAGACCTGTTGGTGATATTTTATTTTATGAAACACACAGTAAATTTTAACTGGTGAATATTTGGTTATAGATATTCCTAATGGCTAAATGAAAGTATTAGCAATGTATAATTAGCAATCCAATCCTGTAGTTCAGTTCAGTGACAATAAGTAAGTCAGTGATTTAACTATGCCTTGTTTTCTTTCCTCCCTTGTAATCACCTCCTTGTAAAGGATACCAGAATAGGAAACATGTACAGGAGGAATTGAGGAAAGACATGCTTGCCAAATAAGACCTTGCTGCTGAAGTGACTTTCCTTATTGAAGACTTGTTGAACATGGCATATAAACCTTATTGTGTGTGTCCAACTAATGCTTAAATACAAATGTTTTAATTTGTACCACATTATATTATGCACTGGACTCTGGAATGGTGAAGTCTGGATTTTTGTGAGTTTATTTTTATCAGACTAACTTGCAGATGAATAATTTAAAAAAGAAAAACAGTAGAACAGTCTCAGCTCAGAGTTCATTGTGAGTTGAGTAGTGGCTGTTAGAGCAGTGGGGTTAGAACTGTGGCGGTGGGGGCGTGGTCGAGTGTCCGCTGTGGACAGAGAGGATGCAGGTCGAACCGGCAGGTAACGCGGGATGATTCTTACCTGTGCCTTATTAGACCGAGTTTACTTGTGTGTCTGTTTGTGCTTTCAGGGTCCCATAACAAGCCAGAGAGAGAGAGAGAGAGAGAGAGAGAGAGAGAGAGAGAGCGAGCGCTCTGAGCAGTGTGTACGCGTGTGTGGATATATATATATATGTGTGTGTGTGTGTGTGTGTGTGCACAGTAAAATAAAATCACTGAAAAGCAAAAGTAAAAGAGTAAAGGAAAATAAAGAGCCTCTTTTGAGTTGTCTCAAGCCTGCCTCCCAATATTTCGTCAAATCAGGTTTCACACAAATGTTATATCTTTCCAAGCTATATTTTTCTGTTATGTTGTATATGTTATATGATTTCCAAGCTCTATTTATTATTTATAATTAACTTCTCCTGAAATTATTTGTAGTTATTTATAATTATAATTATTTGAAATTATTTCATTAAGTTCTGAAACTACCGGTAGCCCAGACGTAAAGCGTTTAGCGAAATCAAATATAAATAAATCAAAGAATTATGTTTGTGACAGTTTAGTAAAAGTAAAAAATAAAATAAACTGAAGTCAGTAAAATAGAAAAACTTAGAAACTCAAAAATAAGAGACAGAAAATAATAAAAGCACAGTAATATAAGGTTATTGTTTATTTATTGACATGAAATAATGAAAGGTGTAGTTTTAACTCACTCTATAATAAATTTTAGTATTCACTAATATTTTATCCCATTAGAGAGTCTAATAACTTCTGTTGTTTTGGGAATTCCACACAATTTATTTAAATCAATTATTATTAGGGTTAGAACATCATTTGTGTAATATTAATTAGCATTATGTAAACTATGCAATTGATTAACAAAAAAATGGCTTATAAAAATTCTCTCACCAGTGAGAAACAGGAGAAGAAAAAGATTCACCTTCATGATGGACGAGTTGCTGAGAAAAAAAAAAATCAGAATCTTAAGTACAAAATAAAAGTATGTAAGTATCAAATACAATGTGATTTATTTGTGCAAACGATTTGCAAATTTACATTTAGATTTATGGCATTTGGCAGACACCCTTATCCAGAGCGACTTACAATAGTGCTTTGAAGTCTATCATAAATACATTCTGATATTAGCTCACTAGGTCACAAACTAGGAATACCATCAGTCCAAAACTCTGTTGGGGAGATAATAGACAAGCGCTCAGACAATACATTTATTTATTTATTTATTTTGGTTTTGTAAGTGCTAACTTCAGTACTTTAGGAAGAGGTAAGTCTTTAGATGTTGTTTGAAGACTGCCAGTGACTCAGCTGTTCGGACATCTAGGGGAAGTTCATTCCACCACCTCGGTGCCAGAACAGAGAAGAGTCTTGATGCAGGTCTTCCTTGTACCCTGACAGATGGAGGGATCAGTGGAGCAGTGCTAGAGGATCGGAGAGAGCGTGGTGCCACGCGAAGTGTGATAAGTGCTTTGAGATAAGTGGGTGATGGTCCGTTTTTCGCTTTATAGGCAAGCATCAGTGTTTTAAATCTGATGCGGGCAGCTACAGGAAGCCAATGATTAACTAATCAAGATTTACATTATTATCATTATCAGGAAGGAAATTTGCAAGTATCCTCAGGCAAAGTTCCAATAATTATTTTTAAGTCATCTGTCCAACTCTTATTTTATTGCTTTCTGGGATGTTTGCTATCAAGCAGCACATGCTGATAAACATCTAACCCAATATTACGATTTTCAGTACGTAATAATATCTGCTTACAACTTCATGCTTTTAAAGAGAACAGCACTAAACACCATAAAACACTACAGCACATTTGGTCTTATTTAAACCTGTATAAAATACCATTTAGTATACTGCTTATTAATAAAAGTATGGTCATGCAGTATGTCATAAATAATATTTGTTATCATACCCATTAAGATACTACACACAGATTTCAGACACAATGAAATTTTGGTAACACTTTAAAGTTCAGTAATACATATTTCCTTAAATAAATTGGCTTCTACATTTCTGATATCATATAAAGATTAATTAATAAATATATTAATTGAGCAATTTGGGGAAAAGCAGGACAGCAGGGATTCTACAGTACTAGAGACACACTGCTTTCCAGAGATTGAGGGTTTTATTAGTTTTGTATGCTATTACTTTAATTAAACCTTTAAAAATTTTAACCATATAAGATTTATTTAATGTTAATGCAATATATAAAATTGCTTTCTTAAATTACTCAACTTTCTACAATAGTTCTTTATTAATTATTCATTAAATTTTAATAAATATGCTACTTTTTACTTGCTTATATTTAGCTTCTTATCAAACTTTAAATCAAGGTGTTAAGTAAATCTTTAAGTTTCAGTCAATTCTAACAATAAAGATAAGCATTGAGCATTAAAATATACCTGTAACAGGAAAATCTGAAGGCTGGTGATTCTCCGTTTAGATCTTCACTGCTTGCACACAGCTCTCTAAAAAGCTGATCTGCTTACTTCACCTGTCCTCTTAATGCTGGAAAGATTATGACATGTGATGCAGAGTGATTTCCATATTACTTTAACTTTCCCTTAGAATCGAGACTCCTTATTTAAACAAAACCAAATGCTGACCCCTTTGTCCTCAGATTTCAGCACAGAAAGGAAGTGAATGAGTTCATCAGGTTGCCTTTAGTGTGGAATATCCATGTGCCAATAATCGGATACAACATTCAGCATGCACAATATTATCATGGCTGCTTTATAAAATCATCACTGCCTCTTCTTGGTAACTAGGAGGCAGCATTTT
>CM040481.1:527783-560680 GCA_022758105.1 Pangasianodon gigas
AGCCTTCATTATGTTTTTATCTGAAAAGTGTCTCTTATGGAATCTGCTGCTTTCTTTACTGACATACAAACATTTTTCTGGAACATTTCATTTTGTGCTGGAAAACTAATGTTTGGAATCTAAAATGTTTTTGTACTGAATCAATAATGTAGAAGTCAGAAAATAAAACTCTATAACAAAGTTTGTACTAAAAAAAAAAATAGAGTGCCAAGACTTTTGCACAGCGCTGTATATATAAAAGAGAGGAGAGAAACAGGACGCAGTACCAGCGATGGCCTGTAGGGCGGCTCCACTCGCTTATTCAGCAGGTCGTCCCAGTTAATGTGGCGGAAGAAAGGCTGCTTCTGTAAAGTAGAGAGAAAAAATAAACACGATACAGATGATTCTCTCAGCCAATAGGAATGAAGAATCATCATTAAGAATATAGCGGATGTTGCTGGTGGACTCGGACGCTCGGACAGGTGTGTTTCACCTGTATGTCTGCGCAGTCGGCTTTACTAGAACCCAGTCTCTGAGCCGGGTTCTTCTTCAACAACTGTGAGAGAGGAGGGGAAAAAAGAGGTAAGAGGTAAATGATGAAGGGATGATTAAAACATATAATACACTCTAATAATCAGATTATTTTAAAAATATCGGATTATTTAATATCTATAATATAAATCTAATTTCTTCAGAAAACATTCATTCAAATTACTCACTGTATTTTACTATAAATTAGATCAGATTTCAAGAAATCTAATTCAACTACCTTGATTTTAATTCAATAATCTAATCACTCAGCGCATGTATACACGTAATCAGATTTCTTTTCTCCATTTTTTTGTTCTTGACGCAAACTCTGAGACAAATATCCACCTCTGAACCAACTGACTACCTTTTTGATCAGTTCTCTGGCGTCTGGCGTGAGGTACGGAGGAAGGTTCAGTTTACACTTCAGGATTTTTTCAATGGTCTTCTTCCTGTTTTCAGCTGAGAACGGAGGCTGAGAGAGAGAGAGAGAGAGACAGAGAGAGAGAGGACAAAAAAAATACATATCAATCTCATCATCTGTTCAAAAATTAATATTAATCTTTTTTTGATTTTAATACAATGCAAACGCAACATTTATTTTATAACATGGAGCACATCTTGATCTTTATAAAGTAATAATTTTAAATATAAAATATTTTAATTACTTTATTTATTTATTTTCTAATTATCTTAACCAAGCACATCAATGATTAATGCTGTAATTTTTTTTCATTATTTCAACCCTCTTTTTGACCTGAACAGAACAGAAGCGTTTGCTTCATCTCATATGAATCATTTATTTATAAATGTTAATTGTTTTTTCTCCCTCCCTCCCTCCCTCCCTCCCTCTCTCTCTCTCTCCCTCTCCCTCTCTCTCTCTCTCTCTCTCACCGAGCCGGTCATCATGTCGTACATCAGCGCTCCGAGGCTCCACCAGTCCACGGCTCTGTTGTGTCCTGAGCGATTCAAAATCTCTGGAGCCCTGAAATAAGAAGTGTAACACACACATCATTAAAGGTGCCATCAGTGACTTTGGTGGACGTTAGACGAAACTACGTTTTAAAACTTTACAAATTAGACAAATGCAACCCCTTTTCTCATCGTTCCTCCTGCAACACACCTGTAACACACCTGTACGTGAGATGGTGAAGCTGGAACACCTGAATGCTAGAGTAAGAGGTGGAGCTTTTTGAACTGACAGGTGACTAGACACGCCTCCTTGCACTGATTGGTCGTTAGGGATCAGATTATAAGTTATTATTATTCTGTTCAGTCCTCAGAAATCTCCAGACCTACTCGAAAACACCTCCAAACTCTTTACAGTATTGGATGAGATCATTTTAATTAAACACTTATTCCTTCTTTGCCAGAGTTTATTGGTCATCATGTTCATGTTCGTGACATTCACACACTCATGATGTTAACGCTATGATCAGGGAGAAAAACTGACATCACTGACATCTAGTGGTCAATCTCTGTCACTGCACCCTGTGCACATTTTATACCTTATTCCATTTATTATTTTTCTTAATTGGCCTGCTCCAACAGATCAGCTTTATGCTGATGCTGACTTTAGGAGTATTTGAATAAAAATAAAAACACTAATGCATGATAAACATGATAATGCAGTCTACAATATGCAAATGAGCCCTTTTAATCTCTCTCATGTTAATGAATGTGGCCATTCTATTTTATTGGCTGCTGTGTTTAACAGATGCAATCAACTTATTCCCTCTATCTATCTATCTATCTATCTATCTTTTCAAAAAGAACATTCTCTATTCCAAAACTCTATAAAAATGTTCTCATTAAAAAAAATCAGAAGAACAGAGAAACACTAAAACCTACAGTTTCATTCTATAAAACTAATAATCATGACACATCAGTCAGTGAAAATAATAATTAAGGTAAACCTTAAGGTAGAAAATGATCATTAAGATATTGCAAAATGCATTAGTGTAAGACTAGAAAGAAGACGAAGTAATTAAATAAATTAAGCCCTGATGCACCTTGTGATTAATTAATAATGAATAATTCATAAATAAGAAAGCATTAGACCAGACCAACGTATTGGAAAACCTCAGTAAAATTAAACATTCCTAAATATGTCTTGCAATAATGCGATATTATATTTCAGCCATAACAGATACTCACATGTACTCGATGGTGCCACAGAAGGTGTGTGTGACGCTGCCGTCGTGGATGGATTCCTTACACAGGCCAAAGTCAGTGAGTTTAATGTGGCCTTAAGGAGGAAAAGATGAAGTTTCAGATTTAAATTCAGCTTTAACTCTTGTGAGTAAACGTTACATCATTTAAGTTTTGTTTCTTGGTTGTGAAAACATTTAAGTCCATAAACCTGCTCTTGACGGGGAAAAAGTTTTGGAGTAACGTTCGTACGAATATTATTCATGCTGAAGATGATGATTTTCAGGATGTTAATAATTATTAGAAAGACGTTTCAGCTCGCTTGACTCTGACTAACAAATCTCAAAATATATCACACAACAGTTTCAGCCTCAACCAGATAAACAGGTTTAGATAGGCGTAAACATAAACTCTCTCTCACACACACACACACACACACCTTCGTGATTGAGCATGATGTTCTCAGGTTTCAGGTCTCGGTAGATGATCCCATTGGAGTGCAGGTGTCCCAGCGCTGACGTTATCTCAGCCAGATAAAAACTGCCGAATAAACAACAACACAAAGTCCAGAACTGGACGAGAAGTTTCGTAAGTTTGGAAGTTTGGCCATTAGTAACAAAATGGCAAACTTCTGATAAAAACAAATAAATTCTAGCAGCGATGAAGTGATGTTAAGTCTCGACTCAACGTCCTTACACATTATAATACACTGTAATTGAATTTAAATATATATTTAGCAGTAATATTTGCGTATACATACTATATATCATTAACATGCTTTAAGAGGCTTTCAGGCATAAAACTAACTTGTTACTTATCACATTTTCTAGTTTTCTCTAGTGGCAGAATTCATGATTATTTACTGAAACATGGAAATCCACCAAATAACCAGAATGTCTGATATAAGTTTATTTTTTTATGTACCATTAATCCAAATAATCTAAGCATGTCATCAAAAATAAACGTGTGTAATCGTTGATATGGTGGAGTTTTCTGTAAGGAGATGTTTATTTAATATGTATGGAAGGAGTCTCCAGTGTCAGTGCTTTTTAACAGTCAGAGGTAAAGCTGTAATTTTTCTTTAGGGCAGAGGAGTTCACGCTTTTAAAATGCAACTATAAACGGGTAAAAAGTACAATGTGTTGTTCTTTAATAAATAAAAACCATTAGTAATCATTGATAAATTGCTGTGATATAAGAGGAATAAAACACTTTGATGCTTTAGGACAATAATCAACTTTGGGAACAGTGAGAAATGAAAACATTTTATAATCTATATTCCAGACAAAATTAACACTTTTTGACCTTTTGAGTCTTTATGTAGCAAAATAGCTTCACAGCTTTAGGTTTGTTATCATCAATGCAGCTACGTATATCTATGTAATGTTATTATTATTTTTTAATACTGCTACAAACATAAATCATGCACTGTAGTTACTAGGACTAGTTGCTAGCGGCAACAGCTCACCACCAATAAGATCATAGTCCTATAGTAAATTTCTGGAAAATTTACTAGATTTTCTCCCTCCCAGGATTCCATGTGGGAAATCCTGATCTGGACTTTATCTGAGCTAACACGAACAGGACGTATTTATAGGTAAAATTTGTATTTTTGCCCGAGTCTCCCTTTAATTTCCAATCAGCGAATCAGAGAACAAACGCCTGCCTTCACATTCATTACATCACTTATATTTTCATTAGATTTCATACCAGGCCGTGTCCTCCATGAAGATCCCCTCCTTCTCCAGCTGCATAAACAGCTCACCACCTGTTTTAATGAGGTTTTGAAATATATTTGTACAGGATTTGATGTAAATATGATATGCTAACAATACTGAGATGAATGACGATGAAAATAAGCACGGTCTATACAGATTAACTGTTAATCCTGTTAGCTACAGATTTTATACTTTTGATTTGTCTCCGTCTCAAAGGACCAACTATACATTTTTCACAAATTCTTCAGTGAAACTGTTTTTGTACACTTGAGGTGGTATTCCCAAACATCTCATTATCCCTGTACGCTTCAATACTCCCATAGACCTCAGTGTTCCTGTATCCCTGTTCACCTCGGTATCCTGTACACTTCAGCATTCCAACTTGGCACCTCCATTACACCTTGGTATTCCCATATCTCAGTATCCCTATACACCTTGGTATTGAGGTGCACCTTAGTACCCAATACACCTCTGTATCAAGTACACTTCCGTACCCCCATACACCTCGGTATTCCTGTACACCTTGATATTCCCATACACCTCAGTATTCCTGTACACCTCGGTATTCCTGTACAGCTTGGTATTCCCATACACCTCAGTATTCCTGTACACCCTGGTATTCCCATACACCTCAGTATTCCTGTACACCCTGGTATTCCCATACACCTCAGTATTCCTGTACACCTCGGTATTCCCATACACCTCGGTATTCCCGTACACCTTGGTATTCCTGTACACCTTGATATTCCCATACACCTCAGTATTCCTGTACACCTCGGTATTCTCATACACCTGGTACCCGGTTAGATCTCTGTATTCCCATACACCTCAGTATCCTGGATGATTCAGTATCCCCATACACCTCGGTATTCCTGTACACCTTGATATTCCCATACACCTCAGTATTCCTGTACAGCTTGGTATTCCCATACACCTCAGTATTCCTGTACACCCTGGTATTCCCATACACCTCAGTATTCCTGTACACCTTGGTATTCCCATACACCTCAGTATTCCTGTACAGCTTGGTATTCCCATACACCTCAGTATTCCTGTACACCTTGGTATTCCCATACACCTCAGTATTCCTGTACACCTTGGTATTCCCATACACCTCAGTATTCCTGTACACCTCGGTATTCCCATACACCTCGGTATTCCCATACACTTCGGTATTCCCATACACTTCGGTATTCCCATACACCTCGGTATTCCCGTACACCTCGGTATTCCCGTACACCTTGGTATTCCTGTACACCTTGGTATTCCCATACATCTTGGTATCCCAGTATAAATTCTTCAGTAAAGGTTTTTGGTAATGAACTATAGTGCCACTCTATATTTTCACAAATCAGGTAAGGATTAGGGATTTCATCATAATTTTTTAAAACTTGTTTACATTAAACAGCATGGCTAACACTCCAGTCGGTCATGTTGATAATGAAACCTGTTAAAGCAGGTAAAACCCCATTAGCTGGTTGTAGCTTCAGGTTTTGTTTACACCACACCCACCACTCAGACACTCCAGTATGAGGTAGAGTTTGCCGCCAGTCTGGAAGGCGTACCACAGGTCCACGATGAAGGGGTGACGCACCGTCTCCAGGATCTCTCGCTCCGCCCTTGTGTGTGCTGTGTCCTTCGCACTGCACACTATTTTTGCCTGAAAGATGGAAAGAGTGTGTTTATATGTGCAACAAGTGAGCTTCTTTCTTCTTTCTCCCTTCTTTTAATAAAGAAATAACTTCTTTTCCATGAATTGGCTACTATAACTTAAAAGGCTGATGGGAGGCAGGTGTAAAGGTACTGTCCTCCCTGAGCAGAAATTTAACTAAAAACGAACTGAACCTTGGCAATAATCACATTCACACTCACCTTCGTCATGCATCATTGCTTCAAGCGTGCTGTACATTTGTTTATATATAATCTCAAACGCTTCTCTGCTTATACACAAACACAGTGAAAGAGCAGTATTCCGTACACTTCTGCATCCCCTTCACCTTGGACTCGAGTGCAGCATGGCATACTGTACTCCTCATTATTCCCGTACTCCTCACTATTCCCGTACTCATCACTATTCCCGCACTCCTCGCTATTCCCGTACTCCTCACTATTCCCGCACTCCTCGCTATTCCCGCACTCCTCGCTATTCCCGTACACCTCGCTATTCCCGCACTCCTCACTATTCCCGCACTCCTCGCTATTCCCGTACACCTCTCTATTCCCGTACACCTCACTATTCCCGTACACCTCACTATTCCCGCACTCCTCGTTATTCCCGTACACCTCTCTATTCCCGTACACCTCTCTATTCCCGCACTCCTCGCTATTCCCGCACTCCTCGCTATTCCCGCACTCCTCGCTATTCCCGCACTCCTCACTATTCCCGTACACCTCACTAATCCTCTACTCCTCACTATTCCCGTACTCCCCACTATTCCCGTACACCTCACTACTCCCGTACTCCTTACTATTCCTGCACTCCTCACTATTCCCATACACCTCACTAACCCTATACTCTTCACTATTCCTGCACACCTCACTATTCCTGTACACCTCACTAACCCTATACTCCTCACTATTCCCATACTCTTCACTATTCCTGCACACCTCACTATTCCCGTACACCTCACTAACCCTATACACCTCACCATTCCTATACTCCACACTATTCCTGCACTCCACACTATTCCTGCACTCCTCACTATTCCTGTACTCCTCACTATTCCTGTACTCCTCACTATTCCCGCACTCCTCACTAACCCTATACACCTCACTATTCCCGCACTCCTCACTAACCCTATACACCTCACTATTCCCGTACACCTCAGGATTCTCGTACACTTCAGCACCCATACACCTCAGTATTCCTTGTGCATCAGTACCCCCATACACCTTGTTATTCCCATTAATCATGGTATTCCTGTATGCCTTGGTACCCTTGTACGCCTCTGTATCACCATACACCTTGGCATCCTCTACGCCTTAGTATTCCTGCAGACCTCAGTATCCTGTATGCTTCAATACCCCCAAACACCTCGGTATTCCCATACACCTCGGTATTCCCATACACCTCGGTATCTCTGTACACCTCAGTATACACCTGGGAATCACTATACATTTCAATATCCTGTACGCTTCAGTACCCCTGTACGTCTCTGTAGTCCGGTATAAAGAATAATAACTAGTGTTACTCTCATTTATTCTTTAATTGCCACCAAAACATGTACAAAATAGCACATGGAAAGCTGTCTTTCCACACTAGGCATTTTTTAAACTTGTTCTTGTATTAAAGGGTGAGCCGTTTAACGCAGGAACTAGCAAAATAATGCTAACGAGCAGGTTTCACACACAGCCTGTCCGGTCTTGTTACGTGAGTGAGTTACTTTTAACCAGAGGAATGAAATCCAGCAATGGAGATAGGTTCCTTTCTGCCGAAAAGGGCACAGGAGTAAAGATATCCGCACCAATCCATCCTAAAAATACTAAACAGGTTAAATTCTTTTACTGCATTTTATTGTGAAACTGATTATTGAAATATGCTACGTTCTGAACTGCTACGTGTTTGATATGAGAATGGAGCAGAACGTACTTTTTTCAGAACTTTCATGGCGAATATTTTTCCCGTCTGACTTCCCTGTACTTTCCGGACCTGGAAAACCTAAAAAAAAAAAAACAAAACAAAAAAAAAGAACAGTTTTCAGGGTGATGTTTGTTCAGACATGTAGTAATTGCAGCTTCCAGGATCTCTCTCTCTCACACACACTCACACCTTGCCGATCTCTCACACACACACACACTCACTCACACACTCACTCACACACTCACTCACACACTCACTCACACACACACACCTTGCAGATCTCTCTCTCTCTCTCTCTCACACTCACACACACACTCACACACACTCACACACACTCACACACACTCACACACACACACCCCTTGCCGATCTCTCTCTCTCTCACACATACTCACACACACACACACACACACACCTTGCCGTAAGCTCCTTTCCCGAGCACAGTGAGCAGTTCAAAGCAGTCAGGTCCGACCCGCTCGCTGTCCCTGTTCACACTGGCGCTGGTGAGCTCCACTTCCTCCGTCTCACCGCTGTTAAACACACGTTTATCACATTCATATCAATTCATTAACAATAACATTTTTAGAACAGCAGGTCTTGCTCTTGTCTAATTTCTCCATCCTTTCCTACCATCTCGCTCTCTCCGTTCCTCTG
This sequence comes from Pangasianodon gigas, assembly GCA_022758105.1. NCBI lineage: Eukaryota > Metazoa > Chordata > Actinopteri > Siluriformes > Pangasiidae > Pangasianodon > Pangasianodon gigas. The sequence goes on from CM040481.1 coordinate 536,394, forward strand.
GTCTACTCTCTATTCATCCATTTAAATCTAAACGTCAGACCCACCTACTCACACTACACTACCATTCTGTAAATCCTCCGTTCCACTATCTTCCATCGTTCCCTGTTCTATCTGCATTTTAGCTTAGTTTTTTTCTATTAGGCAAGTTATCCTGTTTTCCTTTAGACTGCCTGTCATACCTATCACTTTCCTGTGTTTTTACGCTGTTTCTTTATATTGTATTTTATGGGTTTTATTTATGTCGTTTTATAATTATAATATTTTATTGTGTAAAGTGACCTTGGGTCTGAGAAAGGCGCTATATAAAATAAACTTATTATTATTTATTATTTATAACTATACTATTAACCAGGACACCATGCGGGATACGTACGGCTCTGTTTCCGCCACCGTGAAGTTATACTCTTCATCCTGTAAAAAAAAAAAAACAAAAGCTGTCAGATAAGCTGAAAAAAAGAAAAAAAAAAGAGAGAAAGTATTTAATTAATTTGAGAAGATGGTTAATTTGGGTTTCATCTGTTTCCAAACTAACTAACACGTTGCAATCAGTCACAATTTCCAAACAAAAATGTGAAACGTTCCCGACTTCCCTACTGATATTCATTTGGAATAATCAACACTGAGGAATGTTGCACTCTAAAGTAACGAGTGTTTACTGCATGGCGTGAAAGACGAGTACGGTAAATGTGTAAGAGAAGCTGTTTGGACTGAAAGGGACTCGCGTATTCTTGACAGTCACACAGCTTTCTCACCTCTGCGTCGCTCACATCCTCCGACTCCAGGTCGATGTCGAACACCCCCGCCATCCTAAAGACCCAGAAACGAGGAAGAAAACGTTCAGCTGTTCAAATCTGAGTCAGCTAACAAATAACAAATAACACTGCTGAGTCAGTGAGTCAGTGAAAGAGTCAGTCTGCAGAGATTTTCGATCATTTCGTGCCAAATATTCACAGAATGCTAAAATATTTAATAACATATTTAAATGTTTAAATAATTTAATATTTTTAATTATTATAAAATAATATATTTAATATTTAAATCAAACAACTAAAGAAAATATGCTCTTTTTCAATGCTGCAATGTTTCTTTTGCTTGTGACATTTTTACAGCTAGGCTTTTTTTTTTCTTTAGACCTCTGACCTTTAGCCACGCCCACGTGACAAACTGTGACATTCATGGCAATCAGACACAAAAACAAAAATCCAAAAGAAAAAAATTACATTTCATTTGATTCAAATGGTTTAAAAACTTTATTTTTAGATGATAATATTTTGCTTCATTTCTTCTTGTGGCTTTTATTGTTCTGTTTCATACTTTTGATGATAATTATTCCACCCACTGCACTGAGCGACGTCTCACTGAAACAGCTGGAGCAAAGACCCGGCTTAGTACAATGAGTACAATGAGTACAATGTTCATTTTGAGTACAATAGTTACTAATCAGGGTTTTGTTAAACTTTGTGTTAAAGTGATGAGTCAAAAGCCTGAGGCTGTGAAAGAGAACGACGGCTTACAGGCTCATGAGAGGTTAAAACACCGTAAACAGTAAAAAAACATGAAGATAAAGACTACACAGAAAAGTCACCGGTGTTGTAACGCCTTCGTGTTTTAAAATAACCACAAAACTATAAATAAATAAATGTATTTTAAACAAGAACGAAAGTAAAAAGGTAGAGATGAAGATCTGGTGAAAGAAGAGAGGGAATATTGCAATCATTAAAGAGAAAAGGAGGAAATTAATGCGCACACACACACACACACACACACACACAGTGTACACATCAAACAACAACCAGCACTGAGTCTAATCATTATCCGATCTCAGCGTTTATCAGATTATTCAAGGTTTCATATATCCAGAAAGCGCAGTTTCTTCAACCAGAGTAAAAGCTTTAACACGGTTTCAATAAACCTGATAAACAGCTGCATTTTAATACTCATTATTCAGCACGTGCACTCTGTTTATGAATTCTTAACAATCTTATTTATGAATTCATTCATTCCTTTATGTATTTATTTTTTATTTTATTTTAGCCCTGCGCGCACACACACACACACACAGATGCATTTTTTTTTTTTAAATCTGTCTTTGGCTCAAAATAGAGAAGCTGAAAGAAGGACATCATTATGTGCAACCTTAAAAAAACTTAATAAATATTTAATAAATATTTTCTAACTAACCAAAAAAAACAAAACAAACCAGAACAAAAATATAACGTATATCTCTAAGAAAATGACATGCGCAGCATTAAACCTGGTCACTGAGCTACAAGCTGATTACATTTTGCCAAAATGAATTTTTTGTGAATGTATACATTTTAAACGCACTAGATTTCCATACGATACCAAAGCACAAGTTTTTTAACCAGCTCTTTCTCTGCTTTAATTGAGTCGAAGAGAGAAGGAACAGAATAAAACATGCAGGATTAGGAAAAGTTCTCATGGTTTAGCTTTTCTGGGTGAGATGAACACTCGTCTCAGTGAGCATCTGACCTAAATGTCTGTCTTTATCTATAGCTTCTGCATGAAGAGATAAACAGGGAGGGGTGTGTGATCGCTGGAAGACATCATAGCGCTGCACTTACACATTCTTTTATCCAAAACTCAGAGCCTGGTTACGTTTAGTGATTTCCTGATCTAACTCATTACCTCGGCTTCTTAACAAAACTCTCATTTGGTGTTTTAGAAAAAAGATTAAACGCTCATTTCTGAGACTCTGCTCACTGACACCAGTGATCTTAGGTGTGTTTTCCTGCCGGGACACACCCGCTTTAATCTCTCGCTCAGGTGTGTTGCGTGGTGTGTACTGCTGAAGCCTGACCAAACATGCGATACTCAGAAAAGTGTGTCATAATATTAATATCATGAGATTCATATCTTACTGATTGATCGTCCATCCTTAATCAGGGTAAGGGTGTGCAAACTTTTGCACTCAACTCTAAGTTATGATTGTTTTGCTATTATTTTAAGATCTTGACGTGGAAGATGTGAAGTGTATAAAAACATGTTTAAAGATATAAAGAAGTTGTATTGTGTATTAGGATGCCAAACTGACAGAGCTATACAGGTTCAAATGTATAAAGTTATTATGATAATTATAATAATATTAATAATATAATTATTCTTTTAACACGCTAAGTCTGTCTGCAGGATGGCAGAATTCCAAATAATCTTTAAAGACAGCTTGTGTTTATGTATTTTGATGTATATGATATGTACTGAACAATAATAATAATAATAATAATAATAATAATAATAATAAACCCCACGCGCTAGAGAGAACTAATCACATCCATACCTTCATCCGGGTCCTAAACACACTCCTGCTCCTCGCTACCTCACCGTGGCGTTATTAAAGTTCTTATATATTTATGATTATATGATTATAAACCTAAACATGTGGATTAACAGGAACACCGGAGGGGAAACCGTGCCGCAGCTGTACCGCTGAAGTGTTGATACCGAGAAACTGCGTCATCAGCACGCGACGGCGGACGCTCTGGAGCGCGGTGGCGTCATCCTTATGAGACGTAAAGGCGGGATTTGGAAAGAATACAAAAGTCTTATTTATTTATTTATTTATTTAAATATAGTCATAATCTGCAAGGATAATCTGTTACTGTATAAATAAATAATATAAATTCAATTCAATTCAATTTTATTTGTATAGCGCTTTTAACAATGGACATTGTCACAAAGCAGCTTTACAGAAATAAATGGATTCACAAAAATATATTGTAAATATTTAAATTTATCACTGTGAATTTATCCCTATATAAATATATATATATAAATCTCTTACTAACGTTTTTAAAAGATAAATAACTAAAATAAAATACACTTTATTCATAATAAAGAAAAGTAATAAATATTGCACTGACTAGCCTAGCGAGCTGTTTTCTTATTATTCACAACCAGTTATTTTATGTACAATTTCTATTTTCTTAACACCTTCTTATTGTCTCTTATTCGCATTTAACCGAAATGTAATGTCAAACTAATAAACATAAAATTCAACCATTTAAAAACAGTCATAAATAATAATAATTAACATATTGGAAATGTGTAATATTTACCTTTTAAAAATAGTTTCATATGTTCATAGAAAACAAGACTTTAAATAAATCTTTTACAGCTTTTCAGTGGATATATTTAATTTTTCTATTAAGAGGTAAATATTTTCACCAAAATGACTTTATATTCCATAATTGTTGCACCTCAGATATTTGATTTGTCACTTTTAATATTAGTTTAAAACTATTTTAGACAGGACAGTCATAATTTATTGTAAAATACAGTATAAAACTGTCAACCTTTCATCTATACTATATATTAATCTAAACATAAATATTTTCTGAAATATTCATGGCCTATTTATTTATTTATTTATTTATTTTTCTTTTACAGTGCAACTAAAACCCATACAATACACTACACATGTAAGAATGTTCAAATTATTTAGCCTATTTATTTATTTTCTATATTATAAAAGTCTAAAGTATTTCCAGACTGTGTATAAAATAATACTTATGTCGGAAAAGACCGGAGGTTGTCCTGCCTTTATAATTTCATAATTTTACAATCAGGAATCGCATGTCCACTTTTTTAAAGGTCTGATGATCGTAATGACTCACAAAATCCTTCAAAGAAGTTTAAAAAAAAACATCTTGACTGGTCTTGAGGTCAGATCTTGAATGGTGTGTGGATTTTTTTTCCTGTGCTATTTCAAAAAGAAAAACAAAAGTGACCACTAGACCTCGTCCTGAAGCCTCGACAGGCAGCGTGGGTGAGAGAACACACAAGCATAATGTGGTTTGACTTTAAAGAGCCTGAGAGATGTTCATAGGAAAAAGTGCTATTCGAGTTTCACACCATTGCAGACGAGACCTGCTTTCAATCTTCAGTCACTCGCTGCACTCGCTTCACACAAACACAATGCTGCTGTCTGTCATCTTCAGCTTTATAGAGTTACATTTACTGATCACACTGTCAGGAAACGGAGAAGGCCGTGCAGAAACCTTTATCTGCTTTATTTATTTCTTGTATATATATTTAAAATATTGTGGAATAATAGTTGGTTTCAGCTTCTACAGTTTCAGAAAGACGTTTAGCTAAAAACTTGAAGAAACTCTTTTTCTTTGTTTCTTTTTGTTTCTCTGTGCAATGATTTATTACCTAATACATTTATTAATACATTTATTAGATGTGTGTGTGTGTGTGTGTGTGTGTGTGTGTGCGCATGCATGCACAGCACCTCACGTCTTTCGAGTTGCCCCTTTGGGTTCTCTGTATATAGATATAACCCTACACCAACGGGATGCAGGAAAAACCCTCACATAAGAACAGGTTCTTTATAAAACATTGCACTTAGAACATCATAGTTTTAATAAGCGGTCTACAAAGAACCTTAGTCGAGGCTAATTGTGGTGTTTCTCTAAAACAAAGTGAATTCCAGCCATCCTGGGTTCCATAACTCGTGGGAATTCAAAAAGAACAACTGAAGTGCAAAGAACGGTGGTTCTAACCCTCTAACCAAAAAGCTGAAGCAATCCGTCCGTATATCTGTTAGTAGATATTAACAGAAGAAAGGTCTAATCTCACACCTTTAAGAGTTCTTTTACTCTTAAATTTACAGCATTGATCAGATGCTCTTATCCAGAGTGATATATGTGATAGTTAGTACAGGAAAGAAGAAAGATCAGGCTTAAAAAAAATAATAATGTGTACACTTAATGCTGGTTTAAGTGCTTGGTGAAGTCTTTAGTCTGCGTTTGAAGACTCAGCTGTTCGGACATCTAGGGGAAGTTCGTTCCACCAGCTGGGTGCAGAGCAGAGAAGAGTCTTAGTGCAGGAATTACTTGATCCCTGAGAGATGGAGGGATCAGTCGAGCAGTAACAGAGGATCGGAGGGAGCGTGGTGCAGTGCGGGGTGTGATAAGTGCTTTGAGGTAACTGGGTGCTGGTCCGGTTTTGGCTTTTTGGCGAGCATCAGTGTTTTAACTCTGATGCAGCCGCTACAGGAAGCCAGTGGAGGGAGCGGAGCAATGGGGTGGTGTTGGAGAACTTAGGAAGGGTGAAAATAATTCTTGTAGCTGTGATCTGGATCAATTCCAGCAGTCAGATGGCACTCAGAGGCAGACCTGCCAGGAGCGAGGTGCAGTTGTCCAGTCTCCAAATGACAGAGGACTGGACAAGCACCTGAGAGGCCTGTGTGGAGAGAAATGGCCGAATTCTCCTAATGTTATAAAGCAAGAATCGACATGAGCAAGTCAGGGTAGCAGGGAAGCACAGTATGAATCTGTACACCTGAGGTTTTCCCTCTAAAAAAAAAAGGTAGAAGTGTTAACCATCCAGAGAACACTGTTTTCTAAGAGGGGATGCAAATTTTTACATGACATGTAGAGGAATTTTATAAAGCAAAAATAATATGAAAAATGAAAATAAAGCAATGTGCTAAAGCTACAAATAAAACACATATGTTCCTACAAAACTATTAAAAACATGCATAAAGTTTCACATTGAAAAAAGTGATTTTTAGTGTTAATTTCATTTAAAGTTGGTGGTTACTGGAAATGATATAATGCTGAAATTATAATTATGGGTATTTTGCAGGCTTGTTTGTGACAAACCCCACGTCTGTGGTTGAAAATAATTATAACTCATTATTCAACCACAGTCTTTTGAGGTATTTTCCATCATAACTAATTGTTTTCTTTCCCGCAGAGATCATGGTTTTGTCCCTGAAGCCGTCGTCAGCCATGAAGACTCTGGAGGTCCGGCTCGGAGCGGCGGTGACGCTGCAGTGTGATCTGTCGTATCATTATGAGATTAACTGGCTGAGGATGAACTCGGAAATGAAACCTGAGCTTGTGATGGTTCTGGGGCTGAACAATCACGGACACTTATCCGTCACCTGGAGTTCCAACAGCTCCAGCTTCCAGGGGTTCATCAAAAATCGGTTTATCCAGCTGAGAATCGTACGAGTGTCCGACGCAGACCTCGTCACGTACTTCTGCGCAGCGATAAATGAAAAGCGGCTGGAGTTTGGTGAAGGAATGCGGCTACGTGGTAAAGAACAGGATGTCTGGTGAAACATCATGTTGTCTGTTGGTTAACGAGACCTTTCCTGCTCATCAGTTTTGGTTTTGTTTGTTTGTTTTTTTATTATTTTTTAGCTGTCTTGGATGTGCAACAGCCTCCGGATCAGAATCTAACACACTGCCAAGGTTACGTCTGTAAAATCTGTGTGTTATTTACGAGCACTAGAAGTTTACATAATGAGCTGCGGATAAAAATGCCGAATATTCTTTATGATTTTTTCCGTGTAGGTTTTTTTGTTTTGCCCACATCCTTTGCCTGTGCACTAACTTCCTGTTTTATTTTTTTATTCTTGTAAGGCTCAGACATCAAATCTGAAGACTCGGGAGGACATTTTCACACCCACATGATAATCTCCGGAGTGTTGAACTGCGGCGTTCTCCTCATGGTCTTCACCATCATCGCTGTCCACATCATGACCAGTGAAAGAAGCCTGTGCTAGTGGTTTTTTTTATCCATTTTGGTTTACTGAGCAGGTGTTTCAGACAAGCTTTCTGTTCTTAACACAACCATGTAACTGAATTGATCTGTTTCTTGTATTACAGTTGGATCAGTGGCTTCTCTTTCTCAGTTTAGCAGTTAGCAGCTGTGTATTGTTTGACGTTCTGTCAGCTTTTTTTCTCACTAAAGATGGTGTCAGATAACTGAGGTACAGCCGAGCATTGTTGGCATAGAAATAAAATTATAGGCCATGTTGTGATTAATAGAACCAAGTGTGAGAGATGTAGACAAATGTAGATAAATACAACAATAATAATAACAATGTAATATCAAATGAATAAACATCAAATGTAACCATAAAACCAGTTTTAAAAAATATATTGGAAATGTATAATATTTATCTAAGGTGTGGTTTCAAATATATTCACTAAAGTTTTCTTTAAAAATGTATTTAATTTGTCTGTTAATATAAAATCTTTCACCTTTCATATTAGTAACAATAATGTTAGACAGGTTTATCCTAATTTGTTTTAAAAAGTAAAATAGCAAAACTATTATTTTAATAATAATAAATAATAAGAAATATATACTAATAATTAAATGCAATATTTCCTGTATCACTGTTGGATCAGTGGCGTCTCTTTTTTTTTTTTTTTTTCAGTTTGGTCTTTTTGTTCCTTGGTTCAGTTTTAATATTTAAAATGAGGTCATTTAAACAAAATGCTGAAATGTAAAGTGTTCAGTGGTGTCCAGTTTCACTTCAGTGACTCTTTTGATAAAATTAACAGAAGTCTTTGATTTTTCTGAGACCAAAATGAGCTTCCTCTTGTCCTGCTGGAGACGGCCAGCGAGGAAACTCTGAAACAGTTCTACTATTAATGTTACACTCTACAGCTCTGAACAATGACTTCACAATACAACACAATAAAACACAATGCAATACAATAAAACATGATCTCCAGGTGCAGTGGATCCCTTTGAAATGTGCTCTGACATTTAAACTCTTATTTTTTTTTAAAGAAGTAACAAACAAACTCAATTATAAAACCATATTCTTGCAGTTTCCCAACAGCTTTAGCTAATAACTGAAATGGACTTTAATGTCGTCTTCTTTGGAATTGGACTTTGTAAGTAGACGTTGTTTTATACTGAGAAACTTTATAGAGATTTGGACAATTTTCAGACCAGAAATTCGGCGCATCGTTCCAGACCTCCAGCTCCTGAAGCACTTTCTCACTCTTTACTCTCTCTGTGTTCAGTTAGATAGTTTTACTGAATGTGGGAATCTATATGCTGATGGACAGGGTGGTGTGTGTGTGTGTGTGTGTGTGTTGAGGATTGGTCATTTAGAAGTTCCATGTCCTTTATGGAGATTGTACAATGATGAGGAGAGTTTTAATTACTGTATGATTTTCAGACATTCTGCTAATCATCCGATTAAAAATAAACGTAGACATCGTTCAAACCAGCACTTTGAGGATCGATGAGCGATGTGTTCCTCATCACATCAAAGGGAGCTAAATCTGAGGTTCTTCAGATGTCCAGATACAGTATAAGCCATGTTAGATCCTTCACCCTGATGTTTCTGTGAAGTTTCAGCAGATACCAGCAGATGGCAGTGGTGAAGAAGAAGAAGAAGAAGAAGAGAAGAAGAGAAAGAAGGAAAAAGAAAAAAAAAACACATTTCTCAAGGTCAATAACGGAAAGTAAAAAAAAGTGTTAAAAACTAGTCAGTGACCTTTTTTTTTTTAAAGGGACGCAGCTCGTGAGCAGGATGTTTTTGCTGTGTTTTCTCGGTAAGCTGTGAAAGAGTGGGTGCGGTCCTCCACATCCTGTTATATCTAATGCATGAAAAGAAATAAAACCTGATAAATGGTTAATGAACGATAAGTGAAAAACAGGAGAAATATGCAGAGTAGATCTATTACATGTTTAATTACAGGTGTAATGCTAGCATGTGTAAGTGATAACACGGTAATAACACTGTCGTAATGAACTTCAGCCAAACTTCGCTTTTCGCTTTTCAAGTTGCATGAAAGTGCATATCACGATTTTATCACATTTTTCATATATATCTTTAAAAAAAATTTTTTAATTTCTTGTGTGTGTGTGTGTGTGTGTGTGTGTGTGTGTGTGTGTGAGCACGCTTGGCAATAAATCTCTTCTACTAAATTTTCTTGTTTTGGAAACTACTGAGCAAAAGTGCAGGTATATTGTAAAAATAACAAAATATTTTTTGCATATCACAATCCTGTAAAAAAAAAAACAACAACACACAAAATCCTCCCACTGTGTATTAAATAATAACTACAGATATCACTGTTACCACCAATCTGACCACGGAACAATCAGGGTTTGTTAAATAATCATGAAATCTGCTGTATAAAATAATAAATATCACATTCTTTTATTGTTCTGAAGAGAAAAGCACACAAAACACACTTTCTGTATTTTTTTAATGCATAGACAGAAGCCAGTGTTGCTCTTTTCCAGAAAACAAAATCACATTTCAAACTCCAAAGCCACTTCCTCATCAGATCAAAATAACTTACACTGCTTCATGCACTGTGAATTCTGATGGGTCAGAAGGTGCAGCTCCTTCACAGGGACTCGTACACACTCACCGGACGCTCCACATACACGGATTTTAAGAATGATTGACACGGTGAAGTTTTCTGTAAGGAGAAATGTGTTTATTTAACATTTAGGGAAGGAGTCTCCAGTGTCAAAGCTGTAACTTTAAGTTTTCCGACATCTTCAGGACTCTTTGCGGAGGAACTAACTTCCACAACACTATAAATGGATAAAAAGTCCAGGATATTATTCTGTAATAAATAAAACAATGTAATTGTTGGTAAATTGTTGTGGTATAAGAGGAATAAAACGCTGTTATAGGAAAATAATTAACGTGTGGGTGCTAACAGTAAGTCGGATTCATCACACCACCCCGTCACGACACACACAGCGTTTTATCTTTACTTATAAAAGAATAGTTTTATATTTGCATTTTGCTGTCAAGAATTCAAAACTAATCATGAGGTCTCTGCAGATTCCCAACTCTAATATAAGTGTTATTTTTTGTCCTTCAGGTCTGCTCACCTTCTCGCCCGTGACCTCTGGCCTGACAGTGATGCTTGGACACACGGCCACCATTCCTTGTAATCGTAGCTGTTCTACAGTTAAATGGTTTAGAAAGGAAATCCTGGTGTGTAGTTTTGCTGAAGGAAAGTTCATCGATGCGCCGGGGTTTAAGGGAAGGATCGAGTTCTCAGAAGCAAACCTGAAACAGGGAAACGCCTCCCTCACTATAACCGAGGTTGTGTACAACGACAGAGGCTGGTATGTGTGCTCCTGTGACGGCGATTTGGGCTGTGACCACTACCTCGAAGTAGTCGGTAAGTTCTTCAGGATTTCCACTAGATCTTTCTCAAGTGTCCATCACACTTGCTCCTCGATGTTGCCATGGTCTTTTCTGGCTCCAGGTTTGCTCTGATTGGCTGAACCATAGAGTTGAAACAGATTCTTACTCTAAGCAAATAATGTTAATAAAATATTGGTACTGGTTTAAAAAAGGGATTAGTCCATCCCATGACCTGACCTTAGAAAGACTTTTAGAAACTGTACAGATAAATTATTCACTGTTCCATTTTTTCATTCCAGTTCCGACTTCATTGACCGTCATTTCTGGTGAAAACGCTAAGCTGCCTTGCTACGCCGAAACGGACAAACTCACAGCTGAATCTAACGCCAACATCCGATGGGAAAAAGATGACAAGCTCGTGGTGAAGCTAGCAAACGGAGAGATGGAGTTTGGTGCAGGATTTCAGGATCGAGTTTCTGTTTCCAAAGAGGATTATAACAGAGGAGACCTCTCTCTCTCCATCGATGACGTCAGGCCCTCCGAAGCTGGCTTATACACGTGCTTTGTTCCGAGTGAAAAATCCAAACAGCCCGAGATCATCGTTCTCATCGTTAAAGGTTGTTATATTTTCATTTCTTCCAAACTCCAATTCATATTCAGAGTTGAGTTAAGCATGCAGTGAGGATTTAATACAGAAAATGTGAACATCTGTATTCAGATCTCAGACATAACTACAGACTTAAGCGATATTCAGAAGTTACAGGGGCGGAGTTTGTCTAAAACAGAGGCGTGGCTCATTAACGCTCGATTCTGATCTTGAACTTAAGCACATTTTTCTTGCGTGATTTCGGCTCGAGTGAGGAGGAGTGTTAAGTCCAGCTCCACTGACTGACAGTTTGATGTAACCACAAATATGTCACTCTGAAAATTATGTTTTGGCTGTAAATACACACACACACACACACACACACACACTATGTAATGTTGTTCAAGGTCAATATTACAGTAAATATATCTACATTAAAAGGTCATCGTCTATTGAAAAACCCTAACTTGGTTGCTACTCAAGAACAATCTGGCAACCCTGGAGATCTAATAATCTGATTCAGAAAATCCACGTAAGCGAGTGCGTAACCCGACTCTGAATACGAGGAACTTTCCCTTCCTAAATATTGACGTAAATTAAATCATCAACTCTGAATACAGTTCCTTCCACACTATTTTGTGAGATAACAAATTCCCACAATGCACCACAGGAAGTTGGGTCCAAATGCTAAGTAAATTGGAGGAACATGAATATTAATTTAAAAGCTTCAATCGTGTCGAATCTTTGTTTTTCATTCATCAGCTTTTACTAGTCACACATTAATGAAAATGAGCTTCATGCAGAGAGAGATATTCTGAACCATTATATCATTTTATTTTAATACAATATGTTTTCAAACATAAAACATTTCCTTAAACATTAAGGAATATAAACACAATACAAATACATACTTATATAATTTAATTAATATTTGGTGAACAGCACTGTACCTCTGTTTTCAGGTTTTACTTTAAATTAGTTCAGACAACTGATTTTCAACATTTTAAATCTGAAGACAAGAATTCCTGGCTACTTAGAAAAAAAGACAGTTTGCATTCATTTTAAATATTCTTTTAAGGATGCCAAAAAATAAGTTTTGAGAGATAAAAACTTACCATAAAAAAGTATCGTATGAAAATGATTTTTATTGAAAGGTAAGTAGTTTGTTCAACTGTTAAAATGAAAATTTTCAAACTTTCATTTTTCATTTTTCAGGAAATTGTTCAGTAATTCTGACCTGCTTGTTTGTTGTTATTAGATTCCCCACCACGCTGGCTCACAGAGCATTATATCTCAGTGGTGTGCGTTATCATCGTAGCTGTTGCGGCAGCTCTCCTGTGGGCTCATCGCCGGAAACTATTTACAGCTGTCTGTTGTCCACAGAAGCTGATGGAACATGAATGAGCTGCTTTTTCTTCTTCTTTTTTCTATCCTTTCTAAACTTGAACAATGTTTTATTTGCTGCTATTAATGTGTATATATTATGTTTATTCTCAACTGGCATTGGCAAATCTCATTGGCAAAACAGTTAAGCATAATGTAAATTAAGTACATTAGCTACAAAAAGGCTCAATGGTTAAAGACTCTGGGTTACTGATCAGAAGGTCAAGTCTTAGATCCCTCAAACTGCCATTAAGCAGGGCCCATAACCCATTCTCCTAACCCATGAATATGTGAAGAAGAGAATTTCACTGTGATGTAATGTATACGTGACAAAGATTTCTTCATCAAAAGAATAAGCTATTGAATAGAAACGAGTGCTCTGGTGTGTTAGGATCACTAGAGCAGAAACTTTAGGACCAAGTAGAATGTACTTCCTAAATTTTACTTTAAATTAAACACTATACTTCCTTAAACACACTTTGGTTTTGTATTTTCCGTAGTATGAGATGATATGTCCATCTCCAGACCAAGTTTCAGTGAGGGACGCAATAACACAGTCACTGTGCACGTCTGTTCCTAAAGCATTTCCAGGAGTGTCAGTTTTAAACATAAAGCTGTCAAAAAAAAAAAAAAAAAACAAGAATATGAAACTCCACAGACTTAAAACTCTTAGCCTTTATTCTCTCCGGTGTTTCTGTGGAATCTTATTGTAGTTTGGATGCTTACCTCGCTCGCCGTGCTTTTTCTGTGGAACATCAGTACAGTGTAATTTCCAAAAGCGAGTTTGTTCCTGACCTGAGGGAAAATCCAACACCTCAACAATATAGAACTAACTGTAGTTTGGTCGTATTGTCAGTAAATTAAACTACCAGTTGTGGAAAATGAGTACGGATCTTTAGCTAGTGTTTTGAATGATGTTTACTGGATATATTCTAGGAACAGCGATGTCACTTCCTGTGAATACTGATTTGAATATATCTGAGCTATATAAAATATCTGATCATTAGCCCAAAGCTTTAACCACTGATCCACTACTTCACAGTATTTGGAAACTGATTCACTCCATGGCCAGTTTTTTGTGTGTGTCTTTGATTGCACTTTCATTATATGATGTAGACAGTAAACTAACTGAAAACCACTGTGCTCACCGAGCTATCACACTGAAGTTGATTATTTTTCTATAACAGCACACCCTGATGAGTTTTATTTCTCTTACAGCACAGCAATATCCCAATAACTACAATTTATTATTTACTAAATAACTACATTACACTATGGATGTTTTATACATTTATAGTTACAATTTATGTTGTGGAAAATCTAACACAAACACAATCAAAACAAGTTAGCCAATAAGATAAAAAAAAAAAAACCTGCTTTACCTCTGATTTTAGCAAAGCCCTGACACTGGAAACACACAGTATGGAAACATCATACCGAGGAATTTATAGATCTGTTTACATGAATCAGCTGTTACTGTAGCAACGATAACACATTAGAATGAGAGCATTAGTATAAACCTGTCAGAGCTGCTGTTATAGAACATTAATCACCGTCTGAGTGCTGTGGTCTGATAAAAAATAATAAATACATTCCATGTGTTTTATATATATTTTTGGTTTGTTATTCAATTAATGTATCAGTCATTGATACAAATTTCAAACCTGTGAGTTAATGTATTTAACATTGTGCACCGAGCTGCTAAAGAAACATGTTTACATACCTCAGTAGATGTAGAGAACTACTGATAGGGCATAAACACTCACACACTGCTGTGAACTCAACATCACACACTCCTGTGAACTCAACATCAATGTGAAAATCACTGTATTCTCTCAGCGATATCTTTTAGTTCTCATGCTGATGGTGCTTGAAGTATTTTACTTGAATTTCATTAACTCCAGGTATTGAAATTTGATATTGATGTAAATGTCCTTTTTCAGATTTTGGTGCTGTTGGAAAAGTGACATCATGTGGCAGCTAGAACTATTGACTGAATCTGGCAGGTCATTAAATATTATCTGAATGTTTGACTTGCTCGTTTTGCACATTTTGAAATCCAGCACTTTGATAAACAGTACATGAATAAAACTAAAAAATTACCTCATTAGAATGTTTTTCTTTTTAAATTTTGAGAAGGATTAGGATGAAGGATTATTGCAATGTTAGTTTGTCCCAGAATGTATTTAGAAATTATGTTTTTGTAAATCTCCACCCTTCCCCCAAAGTCTTCATCTCTTCTCTTTTGCTTGGTACGGGAGCTTCATTTTTCACATGTTTCTGTAATCGTTTTCTGTCCTTGCCATTTTTATTATTGCATTTTATTAGTATTATTATTTTATTTTGTAGTAGTAGATGTTCTTATTGTAATGAAATTTAAATAAATGAACAAAATGAAATGAATCTGGTTTTCATATTTAAATCTTCATCACTGTATGATGAATTATTGGCACTCTTCATTGAAAAAGAATAACAATGAGAGATATGTTCAGCTTTTAAACAGCTTTCATCGTTTTCATGCAAAACTCTGATTAAAAAAACTTTGACCATTCTCTAGAAGGGTGCCAATAATTATGAAGTCAACTGTATGTGTGAGATTAATCCATAACGTGCTTGTTCAGAACATGGGAGTTAAAAAAAAAAGATCCTTTTAAAATAAACTCCTGTTTAGTTCACCAGTTAGCAAACGTCCAAAAACAAAATCTGCTCTTTCATATTTTTAAACATTTTTTGTTCGTTTTTTGTTACTCTAAGGACAAAAATGACCTGAATATCATCTCATAAATATTATTATTAAAGAATTATTTGTCATACTAGTGAAAGAATTTGTCCTGAAGACAATAATGTTCATTTATTTTCCTAAAACAGCACGTCCCCAAGTGTTTTATTCCTTTCATTCCAAAGCAATTTGCCAACAAATATTTTTTATTCATGAAAGAATAAAGCAAATTAACAAGTTAGTTCCTGTTCTCACTTACGTTACAGCAGCTATAAACATTTGTTCCCTCACCAGCCTCTCTTTATTCTCTCTCTTGAAGTTAATAAGACAAAACCACGCAGCTTATCATGTTACCGAGAAACCGCAAAGAAGCGTAAACTCCAGTATCCTGAAAATGTCGGAAAACTTAAAGTTACAGCTTTACCTCTGACTGTTGCAAAGCACTGACACTGGAGACTCCTTCCATCAATGTTACATAAAAATCTCCTTACTTTAAGAAAACTGTTATGTTAGAACTGTTATGTGGCGCGTCTGCCATATACGTCCCTGTGAATGAGCTGTTACTATAGAAACGATAACGTATTAAAACGAGAGCATAAACACAAACCTGCACGACTGTCAGAGCTGCTGTTATAGAAAATCAATCAACACCTTCTGACCACCTGAACACCTTCTGACCAATCACAGTGCAGAACTCAACAGCGCTGTGGTGTAAGAATGAAATAAAGCACATTTTTAAACAATATTTCTCGTATAATATAATATTTAAAGTTCACACTCTCATTCTAAAGATTGTGTTTAATGACGGTGTGTTTGTGAACAAGCAGGTTTCAGGTGTTCGTGATGATGTCATGGAGTCATGTGGCTTTTAAATCCTGTCACACAAAAAGACCCAAAACCTCAAAATTCAATTACAGTTTTTGCTCATCATCTATTTCTGTGCCTCGGATTAAAGCATTCAGATTTTAAGAAGATGTGAACAAAAGGTCTGCGCTTGTTTACCACAAGAGTAACGTGAGCAGACAAACAGCGGTCAAACACCTGGATCCGTGAGCAGGAAGTCATTAGGCTGGAATTTCTCAGGACTGATATAAGGCCAGTGTCTGAGCCGGGAAGAGCACAGACGCATCTCGAGCTCCTGAACGTTCGCTCTCAGTGAGGTGAGTACAGCTCGAATACGCTCCATCAAAGCTCTGTGGGGAGATACAGCTACGGCGATGAGTTCTGTCCTGCTCGTTCCAGTCTTATATTTTTAGATTATTGCATTTATATTACTGCATTTCTTGTCTTATAGTTATGAAAAGTGTTCATGTATAAATTAGAGCTGGAAGAGCTGAACATTTCATTCTTCACAGAACAAAAAAAACATAACATCAGAACAGATTACGAACAAAACCGGAGCTAGAGCTGAACCTCGAGAAGCGCCTTCAATGAGCAGCAAAAATGAACATCGCTGTCTGTCTGAATTCTGAAATGTTTTACTCCAAATCAGCATTAAATTATTCTTTTAAAATATGTTTCTTACAGTTTTTTTAAGGTCTTGCTTTCTCAGCCTGCAACATGAAGCTCTTTCTCTTCATTGCCTTCCTGGCCTCAGCTGCCTGCGTAAGTGTTCGACTTCACGCCATCTCTTCTGTTCTTCCTGGAAAAAAATCATTCTTTACATGCATACCTCTTTCATATTAAGTGTTTTTTCACCTTGTTTTTTTTTCCTTGCAGATGATTTCAGCGAAGGTAAGCAAATCGAACTGTTAACTAAAAGTGGATGGAGTTTTTTTAGAAGTGGATTTTTGCGTTTTGCTTCATTATTAATGTTGTTGAATCTTTCACAAGAAGCTCATTATTTCTTTAAGAACCATTTACAGTAACTGAAATGTATGAACACACTGAAATAAATAAATGTGTGTCATTAGCATTTACATGTGGAGATGCTGGAGATGTTGAATGTTCTAGTGAATATTGAACATCACCTACATCTCCTCCTATATTCCCATACTGTGTAGAAACTGCTGGTGGTTGGAGGTTTGAACGGTGGTGTGGTGGGGCTGAACCCCGGCTTGGTGGGGCTGAACCCCGGCTTGGTGGGGCTGAACCCCGGTGTAGTCGGTCTGAACGGAGGACTGTTGAATCCCGGGCTGGTGGTTGGAGGCGTGAATCCAGCGCTGATCGGAGGTGGTGGAGCTTTCATCGGTCAGCCACCCATTGCTCCAGTAAGAACATCTTCATGTCTTTAGAAATTTTCCACCAAATGCTAAAACAACGCTGAGTTTTTTTGGGTTTTTCCATCATGAAAGACTCGGGTTCTCTACTGTCCCGGTTCTCAAAGTGAACACAACGCAACATTATAAAGTTATATTGATTGAAATCTAATGACAAATTTATTAAAAATGGTTTCAAAACATTCAGAAATTAAGAAATTATTGGCTACAATTAATAGACAAAATATTAGCAGACACATTTAAATAATGCTAATGTTAATATTTTAATGTTAATAATATTAATAGTTTCTAAAATACATCTGAGGAAGTCCATGAATTATTATTTTTTAAATCATTTTTATAAAGTAATCCCTGACTGTACTGTGATAAATGTGCAAAAATCATTTATATTTATTAATTTAAAAAAGTCATATTTTTATATAGACATGAAATAATTTATTTATTGAGTACTGAAATGATTAACAGACTGTTCTGTGTTTTATAATCGAGCTGAAGATGCAATGTAAATTTTATTTAAATTCGTTTCACTATATAATAAAGAGAGCTGGTCTGGATTGTTATAGAGATTGCCTCACGAATGAGTTCTGGATATTTTTTTTCTCCAGATGATTCCTGCGATCCCTCCGTACATGCTCCAGCCTCAGTTCGGAATGCCCAATGCTCCTCAGCTCCCTCAGCAGCTCCCCTTCCAGCCTAACGGGGTATTTAACCTCCTGTGTGACGTTCACATTTACACTCATCACCAGGCTTTATGACTGAGTTATAATAGCATCCAAACATCTGTGTAGCAAGAAATGAAGCGCTAAATATCCAGAGATCTCCTGAGCATGTGGACGTTTTTGTATGAACTCCATCATGTAATAATGACATCACATCACCGTGCGAGTTTGAAGGAGGAAGAAGATATCTGATGGAGTCTCGCTCGTTCTCGCTTGTTCTCACTCATATAGCCATCCAGATGAGAGTTTAAACAAAGAGGACAGTTTTATTTTAAGCTAAACTGATATCTTTAATGAAATTAGGATCAGTTTCTGCTACAAGCCATTATATAACAGACTACACTTTAAGTCTCGAGTTTAAGTTACGCCTCTGCCTGAGGAGCTCTTTCTCTACGAGTTTACAGCTTTAAAAATAGACAAATGATCCGGCTTGTGAAACCTCCAGCTACCTTCCTTCCATCCACTTTGGATTAACAGAATAACTGCTATGTGATTTTACTATTTTTTTAAATCCGAATTCTAACCAGGGTTCAGATTTGCACACTTTTATCTAAATTATCGAAATTCCTGGGATTTACACACCAACTTGCTTTGGATGTATTTGAAAAGAATCTGCACATTTTCTTTAAAAAGAAGAAGAAATGTATGAAAATGAAAAAAGTTAAGAACCTTCAAGGAATTAATTCTCCCCAGCACCTTTCTTTTCTTTTCTTTTCTTTTTTTTTTTTACAATTTGAACAGTAGTTTATTACTTATGATCTTTGCTAGACGACCCAACCATGAATGTAAAAATATCAACAGGTTAAAATTGTTAAAAAGGGTTTTTTATATGATAAATGATAAACAACATATAATTGTTAGTGAAACACAGATAAACAATATATAATAGTTAGTATCATTTAGTGTTTAAAACCTCCTGTATTTAATGTTTTTTCTGCTCTGGTGGTAATTAGGGAATGCCCTTCCTGCCCCCTGTGAATCGTCAGGTTGTGCCTCCTCAGCAGCAGGCAGCGGTACGCTTCCACTCGTTTACTCATAATGAGGAGAGGTTGATAGTAATAACAGTGTGTGTATGTGTGTGTGAGTGTGTGTGTGTGTGTGTGTAGTACGTCATTCTACGAAAGCATGATGATGTAGATGTTTTCTCTCTGATGAGTCATGTTGTGTTTAACAGGGGCAAATGAACCCGGGGGGAAACGGGCAGCAGCCGCAGGGTGACATGCCCGCCGGCCCAGCGCCACGATTCAGAGTAATTCACTCATTTCTGCTTTTATATTTTATATATATATATATATATATATATATATATATATATATATATATATATATATATATATATATATATATATATATATATATATATATATATATATATATATATACTTACATTGTTTTTTTGTTAATAGAAGTGAAACTACAAGTGCAAAGAAATATAGCAGTGTACTTTATTTAACTTCCTTCAAGAAACAGACAGAAAGCAGATTATCTGCTAATGGAATAACTACAAACTTAAAATATCTAGAAATGTTTCAAATATTATAATATATAAAAATGTATAATAATCCCACAATGAGAGATATTATGAGAAATATACACTTAGATTTACATACAAGTATTCTTATGTTTACTTTAATGACATTTTATATATGATATTTAGTTTTGATATTATATTTTCTATTATAATATTATAAAAAAAATTATTTTTGCAGCATATTATTAAATACATCATTGTAAAAAATTTGCCATTTCGTCACTCCTAATAACCGAAAGGTGATAGGAATTGAATTATTCTCTCCTCTATTTGATATGAGTTATTATTAAATATCGAATAATCTGAAAGTTGTTAGTTTGAATAAAAATAGTTCTTTGTAGTTGAGTCTTTAGGATCTGGATTATAAGAGTATATAAGTTATAAGAGTGACTAAATGAAGTGAAATTGTTGAATTCTCTCGCAGCGTGCTCTCCGCTGGAGAATGCAGGACAATTCAGTCGCTCAGGTAACGTAGTGATAACGCTAATTAGAAAAGCTGACATGTTTAGGGAAAAAATCATTGTATTTACTGTGAATTTGTGATTTCAGGTCACTCCGAGCCCGGCTACAACCGAGCACCCTGATGAGTAAAGCCTCCTGACTTTACTGCACACACGGACGTCTGAGGTTCGTCTTTAACTTTAACTTAAATACACTTAAGTTTCAATCATATGAAAAATAAAAGTTATTGAACTTGATGTGTTAATTCTTTCTCTTTCTCTTTCTCTCAGTTGTTGACAGACTTGACCCGGAGCAGCTCCTTAATTTTTTTGGAAATGATTATTAGATGACAGTATATATAAATCGTAGAAATAGAATATTGATTATTAGAATTTGATTAGAAATTAAAAAAGCAAATTAATTCATTGTTAGACTTTGATTCATTTGATGATCACTAATAAAATTATTCATGCATGATAAAAATTTTGTACTTTTTCATTGACTTTTTTCATATTTCTTTTTTTAATTTTACTCCATGAACAAGTGATGAATTAAATAAACAATAAAACTTGACAAGAAGTTACTGTTAGCATCCTGACATTGATTATTTTCCGATAACAGCATGTCACAAAGTGTTTTATTCCTCTTACACCACAGCAAATTGATCTGATTTATTACTTGGAGCAAATGAACTGTTTCTTTGCCATCAGTTACATGTGTTTATTTATTAAAGAATGACATCATACAATTTTATCTGTTTATATCTGCAAAGTGGAATCCCCATGAAACTGGTTAGTTCCTGTTTTATTCGTCTTATGTCACAGCAATTTGCCAACAATTACTGTTTTTCATCCATGAAAGAACGACATTCCATACTTTTTTTATTCATTTAGAGTTACATTTAATGTTTGTGAAACACAATCTCACGTTATAGCAGCTATAAACAGTCGTTCCTTCACCAGCCTCTCTTTCACTCTCTCCTGAAGTTAATAAAACAAAAAAATAAATGCAAGAAACCAAGAAACTGCAAAGCGTAAACTCCTCTGTCCTGAAGATGCCAGAAAACTTAGTTACAGCTTTACCTCTGACACTGGAGACTCCTTCCATAAATGTTACATAAACATCTCCTTAGTTTAAGGAAACTTCACCATATCAACGATTTATTTAAATCCATTTATGTGAGTGAGCTGTTACTATAGAAACAATAACGTATTAATAGGAGAGCATTAATATAAACCTGTGATTCGAAGCTGTGCTACTGTCAGAAAACTAATCAACACCTTCTGACCAATCAGAATCTGGACTTCAACAGCACTCTTTAATATTTTAGAATAAATGCAGACAAACAGTCTGAGCCTCGTTGTGTAGAAAAAGAGACAGAAAGCGAGGCGTAATCGAAGCTAAACCGCAGATTAACCGAGTCTTTAACATTAGCGCTCGTCTTTGTTTTTTGTCATCTTTCGCCCAGTCAGAAAAGCTGATAATCACACAGAGCTCAGACGTCATGTTTAGGTGCAGATTAAGCAGAACGCTGAGCTCAGGAAGTTCCTCATCGTCAACGTGCTCATTAGTCTAACGCCAGACTCCGATCTCTGACACTCTGAGGGTTTGATTCGGTTAAAACAAGTGCGTGACACAGCGGTCGGGTTAAAACGAGGTAGATGATGTCATGTGACCAAAACGAGACAGTCGTGAGTAAGAATGAAGAAGTTCTTTCGCAAGAGTGAGGCTCGGTGTAACAGTGTGAGTGTTATGGCTCGCTGAACTCCTCGGTCAGGTGAAGTCATCGGAGCGTGTATGACGTCATGACCACACGGCGCCTCAGTGTGTCGGATAAGAGGCACGGAGATGCTTTAAAAAGCCAAAGCCAGAGCGACGTTCTCACAGCTCTCATCTCCATTCCACAGTGAAGGTACAAGCCTGCTTCTGTGATCTGTTTTATTATAACGGATATAAATTCAGGAGATTGTTGAGATTTTTGACTCGGATGTTCAGTCTCACTCTTCTTGGTGTTTTGTTCTTTCACAGTTGGACACCATGAAGCTCCAGACCTTCATCTTTTTAGCTGTTCTTCTCAGCTTTTGCTCTGCAGTTCCGGTGAGTATTTAATATTTATCCATTAACTTATTTTCTACACCACTGTTTAACCCTGTGGAATCCTGGCTCCTGATTGGTCAGAAGGTGTTGATTAATTTTCTATAACAGCAGCTCTGACAGTAGCGCAGGTTTATATTAATGCAGACTTTCTTGTATGTTATCGTTTCTATAGCAATGGCTCATTCACAGTCTACTCTGTAATCACTGATGTGGTGAAGTTTTCTGTAAGGAGATGTTTATTTAACATTTATGGAAGGAGTCTCCAGTGTCAGCGCTTTGTAACAGTCAGAGATAAAGCTGTAACTGGAAAGAGAAGTTTGTGCTTTACAGTTTCTCTGCAATAAAACACGACAAGCTGGGATTTTTTTTGTTTTATTAACTAAAAGAGAGAGAAAAAAGAGAGGCTGATGAGGCAACATGCACGTAAATGCAACTAAAAATGGATGAAAAGTATGACAGTCTTTAAGAAATAAAAACTATATTTGTAGTATAATAGGAATAAAGCGCTTGGTGATGTGCTGTTAAAGGGAACAGTAGTAACAGTAACTCTGCTTCATCACACCATACTAATCATTGATTATTTTACTGTAACAGCACCACACACTGTTTCATTTTTCACTTCTTCCTTAATTATCGTGCAGTAACGAGCCCTTTCTCCTGTTCCAGATCCTTCGCCAGCAGCTTGGAATAATTGCCAGTAACAGCAATGAGGTCTTTATCCTCGAGTTCATAGTTGTTTATATTTTATCTTTGTTTTGAAGGTTTTATGCTAATCTTATTTTGCCGTTTGTAGATCGTGCGTCTCCCTGGACTCACGCTCTCCGGCGTCGGTTTGGGACAAACACGGGTTCAGGTACGGAAATAACTCTCGGAAGTGGGTTCAGCTTAAATACAGCCAAATCATCAGGGTTTATCGACAAAAAACTCTCTCTCTTTCTTTCTTTCTTTCTTTCTTTCTTTCTCTTGCACTTAAAGATCAGGAGCAGAGGATCAGTCACACTGTATTCAATATTTGTGAAAGTTTTTATCACGTTTTTTTTCCTCTTTCCTCTCAGGGCACTCCGTTTCTCTCTCCGTTCCTGATCCAGCCCCAGCCTGATTTCCTGCTGCCTCCTCAGGTGGTGAATTTTGGACCTCAGGTTCCGGGACAGTTCCTGCCCCCACAACAGAACCTGCCCCCGTTACTGCTGCCCACACAACAGAACCTGCCCCCATTTCTACTGCCCTCCCTTCAGCAAGAGCAGCCCACAGGCCCAATCAACCCCAACAACCCTCCCCCCAACACCCAGGACCCCGCCCAGGTACACGTCCCTTCTCACAATAGGGTTCAAGTATTCAAGATTTCATCATTAAAGAACATATTTATTACAATATCTAATACAGAATATTACTTCATAATACTTAAGACAAAGAATAAAACATGTCTATAGGGAAAGAAATTATTTCTATTCTGATTTACTACACAAATATAAAACTAATTTGTTAAAGTTTACATGATGAATGTGATGTTATTGATGAAAAAACTGTGCATATGAAGGTTGTTTCAGGACAAAGTACGGATCAGTGAGGGTCAGTGAGGGTCAGTACAGGTGTAATACAGGTGTAGTACGAGTAAGTATGGGTGTATTATGGGTCAGTATGGGTGTAGTACGGGTCAGTACAGATGTAGTACGGGTCAGTACAGGTGTAGTA
>CM040481.1:569592-579929 GCA_022758105.1 Pangasianodon gigas
GAAACCCAGCAGCCTTCATTATGTTTTTATCTGAAAAGTGTCTCTTATGGAATCTGCTGCTTTCTTTACTGACATACAAACATTTTTCTGTAACATTTCATTTTGTGCTGAAAAACTAATGTTTGGAATCTAAAATGTTTTTGTACTGAATCAATAATGTAGAAGTCAGAAAATAAACATCTATAACAAAGTTTGTACTGACAAAGGTGCCAAGACTTTTGCACAGTTTTGTGTGTATATATATATATATATATATATATATATATATATATATATATATATATATATATATATATATGTACTGTATCTTCGTATCATATTTATAAGTAAAAACTCAAAAGACATTATGTATTGAAGTGGATATAGACATCGGAAGTATATTAAATAACACAAACAAAAGTGTCTGAATACGTATTTCCCTCACTGTATTTAAATGCCCAATATTTATAATGAAATAAATAACTAAATGATAAATTAAAATATCAGAAATGCCTCCATATTGTAAGGGATTTGTGTAGATGTAAATAAAACACATCTTTATCTCGAGGTCAGTGGTCTTTATTTTACACTTAAAGGTGTTTTGGGCTGTAAAACATTTGAGAATTGCTGCTTTAGAGGAACCAGAGAATGTTTTTGCACCTTTAATAATCATTTTAGCAGCCCGATTACCCCTTTATCACCTGTTCTACCTGCGATGTACATTTACATTGTTGATACTTTAGGGAAGCGTTAATGTACCTGTACAGTACCACTACCTGTATTATGTGACAATGCAGTGACTCATGAACTTTTGAGAATCAATTTGTTTTTAAATGAACAGAAATAAAGACATCTGACGACAGTGTGGATGCTGATGTGTTTAATGAATGATAACAATCAATCATTACAGACATTTAATGACTAAAGAAGCCCACTACACCCGTACACATATCTACACACACACACACACACACATTCCTACATGATCCCAAAAGGCGTTAAAGTCATTAACGCCGTAGTAATTGATGATCTCTGTTTTCCTGTGAATAAACAACAAACAGTGCAGATAGATAATACATTATTAGAAAGATAGCAAAATAAATAAACAGACAAACACAAACAAATAAATAACTACAAAGATAGTTAGATAGATAGATAGATAGATAGATAGATAGACAGTACCTTTAAAGTCGTGTCTGATGTAGATTTGTCTTTCGTTCTATACAGGTGTATCTTCATTACTTCCTGATTCAGCCTAAAGAAATAAATAAAAAAGAGAAATAGTGTTACAGACAGAAAGATGGATATATAACGGTATGTGAAGCATCAGACACACTGACCTTCAGGAAGGATGGAAGCTGTGCATTAAAGGTGGACATGATGAGGAAAAAAGGGACAAAATTTTAGAAAAATTACAAGAGAATTATGATAATGTTTAATATTTACTGGTCGAATAATTACTTACCAATTGCATAACTCCGTATTCAAATGATATCTTTTGCTGTTGGGAAAGAAAAGCTGTTTGTTTTTCATTCACTATGACAAAAATACAATAAAGATTATATTAATTTAAATTTTAATTACTGTAGCTCTGGGGTTGTAGACGATCTTCATATAGGGCTGAATGCGGGAGGGAAAGTTAGTTTATTACGATATGAATGTTATAATGCGCTAATAAACAATACTGAGAAACAATTTTCATATGAATCTTATGAATGATGTCTCTCTGTGTGTGTGTGTGTGTGTGTGTGTCTGTTACCTGAGCACCAAACATGCCTCCTCCATACTGTAAAATAAAGAGAACTTTATTAATCAGTTCAGACATTTGAGTGAAATGTAAATATAAAGTTAATATAAATAACAGAAATGTGTCTAAATACCGCAAACTCCTGAGGAGCATTCATGTCCATCTGTAAAAGAATAATAAATCATTTTATTCATGTTTTATTAATGTTTAAATAATAATAAAGTCAGTGTGAAATTTTTGCTTGAAAGCGGAAGACGTTGGCTACCTGTGGCAATCCTCGGATCTGAGGATTAAAAACAATAATTATTTTAAATAACAGAAAGAATGTAAGTAAAAATATATTATTTTGAATATACATGGTCTTGTAAATCAATAAGACAAAAGAGCATACTGTTGGTAAGATGAAAATATTTTCCCCCTGTGAAAAAAAGATGTAAAAAGTCACTATTATGAAGAATTTATCTATATGTAGAGTTAAAAGTTGAATTTTTTTTATTTGAAGTTAAATATACTGTGATTACCTCTTTCAGGGGCAGAGTGACATTGAGACCCTAAGAAAGAAAAAAAGAAGTTTTGTAAACTCTGTGCATTTCTGCAAATCATTACACTGTATCTTAAAAAGATAAAATATAAAAAATAAAAAATAATAATAAGAAAAATATACAATAATCACCTGGAGTGTTATATTGTCCGCCTATATGTGAAGCCATAAGAGTGATTATTACAGATACATTAATCATTATAATCGCATAATAATATAATGTATGTAATAAGATTATTTTATGATTTTCATAAACGTCTCACCTTGAAAATCGGGATGAATTGTGTGTTGGGCTGAAAGAGAATTCACATGTTGTGGGTGAATTTAATAACAGAGTATAGAGTTCATTTTTATATTTTAATAAGAAATGAAATTGGTGAAATATTTTGGGGAAAAGAAACATAAAACCTATTTTGCTGGTGAATTAAACACTACTGCTATTATGGTTATTAAAAAAAAAACATTAAATCATTTTTATGTTCCTTTTATACATCAAATTTTAATTTCATGTTTACATTTTATTGAATTTTTGAGCAACTCAAATATTCTGGAAATAAAATGCTGAACTAAAGAGACCATTTGAATCACTAGCTACACTGCAAAGAAAATGACATCTTAGCAAGTGAAAATATTTTAATATACAAATATAGAAACCTATTTCTGCACATTTTTCCTTTTTTCAGGTTTGAAATAGCCCTGTTCTATTGCCAGGTCATTTTTCTAATTTAATATGCCAATAAAATAAGACAAATTAAAGCTTGAAATGTGTAAAAGCCTCTACAAACAGTCTGGATAATCTTATGTTTGATTTATAATAATGAAATAGATCAATTTGCCCATATTCACGTAATTGTCGCTTGCTATGATATAATTTCTTGCAGTGTAAATTTTCACATTACGATATGTATAAATGCAACTGTGGACTGAGTTATTCTGGCACTTTTGGTATTGAATTACTGAAATAAGTGGATTACATTGGATGGTCTTCCTCCTCCGTGTGGTCCTCCTCTGTGTGCGGCGTAATCTAAAGGCCCCACAGATCCAAAATCCTGTCCAAAACATTGCCATCAAACTTTAATGGAATTAGCACTGATGTGTAAAATCTGTTCATTTTTGGGAGTCTGTTTGGACTTTGTTACTTTGGTTTGGTTTGAGTTTTTGAATTTGGGTGTGTTTTAGGGGGCCAATCACTGGTCAACCTGTGGACTGGGGTTTGTTTTACATGAACTCACATGATGACGTACTTTCCCAAATTATCTGTATCTGCTAAGCGTTCCAAATATTCATATCTGTGTTTGGATTTAAACCCAAAGTGGCCATGGCCGAAACTTTTTAAAGTTTTGCGCATGCAGTTATTAAGGATGAATGAAGACGCGCTGTAAATGCATCTTCTACATTCACTTTAATGAACGTGGTCTTTCTTTGTCCTGCAAGTTTTATATCTGACTGATCGCCTGCGTGAAAGTAAAAACCTCCCGTTCAAGTGAATTTTTTGTTGCCATGTGAACCTTTCTGAAAAAAAAAACAAAAAAACAAAACTGAATAGTACACCTCCTGCTCATATCTGCGTTTGTATCTGTATAGAACACATTATCTCCTCATTCTGAACAATGTATTCCTATTTGGTTACATCCCTACTGGCTACACAATTGAGTATTGAGGTTATCTATGAAAACTCCCTCAGAATCAACCATCTTACACTTCTTGGCCAGCCTGGGAAGTCTGGTTCCACATCCTTACTGTCAGGTACACCCTGAGAGTTCCCGTTACCAAATGGTCCTTTGGATTGGTCAAGATCTGCCTTCATCGGACCAGGCTGTTAAAGAGGTACATCTGAGTGTCAGTCAACCCAGTTCATAAAGTTAATTAGCGTATATGTGTGTCATTTTGGCAAATTCATGAAAATTAGCATTACCCAACTCAGGAAAAGCTATAAAAAAATCATGAATCTGTACAGTCATCTATGTAAACCCACCACAACCGAAGGCTGAGACCCTCTTCCATCCAGTCGTCCAGAACTTCCATTCTTTGGCCTATGACGTTCTCTCATTAGCTCAGAACTTCCATTCTTTGGCCTATGATGTCCTCCCATTAGCTCAGAACTTTCATTCTTTGGCCTATGATGTCCTTCCATTAGCTCAGAACTTCCATTCTTTGGCCTATAACGTCCTCCCTTTGGCCCAGGACCCTCTCTCATTGGCCAAGGACGATTTCCCATTGGCCCAGGACCTCCACCCATTGGTCCAGATCCTCCACCCATTGGCCCAGATCCTCCACCCATTGGTCTAGAGCCTCCTTGCATTGGTCCAGATCCTCCTCCCATTGGTCCAGAACCTCCTCTCATTGGTCCAGAACCTCCTCTCATTGGTCCAGATCCTCCTCCCATTGGTCCAGTACCACCTCCCATTGGTCCAGATCCTCCTCCCATTGGTCCAGGACCTCCTCCCACTGGTCCAGATCCTCCTCCCACTGGTCCAGGACCTTGCTGACCTTGCCAGCCATTTTCTGGCTGTAGATATAAAAAAATAAAGTAAAGCAGGTAAGAAATTTATTTTCATGTTATGTATTTGACTTTAATTATTTCACAATTACAACCAATTGCTTCTCTTATGCCCATTTTCTCAAAACAGCTGAATGAAATGTAGCCCACATACAATCATTTTAGATATGATCTAATATTCCAGAAGAACTTGTTAATTTGTACTTAAGAAAAGGAACAAAAGGTTTTACTCACACGGGCAATCGCTCCAACAAACAATAACGCCACCAGAAACAGGACATCCATTTTTGCTGTGAAAATCACAGGTTAAAGCCACAATACGAAGGAAAGGCAAATAAAAACCTTAATTTTTTAAATATAATTTTTCATTTCAAATAGGTGTCAGAAAAGTGTATATTTTTCTACATAATCTCCATTTCATTCAATGCAAGTTGAATCCAGATTCTTCTAGAAAAAGGAATGATTCAATTCTAATTTATGACACATTTTAAGGTTTTTATTTGACTCACCCTTGTACAAATTCATCATCAATATCTGGAATCTATTTAACTAAACGTAACTCTTCACAGTATCATTGGAAGTTACTTACCTCCTCCTTTTCTCAGCTCAGTCTCCAGCTTCTGTCTCTCTATTTATACTCTACACTCATAGTTGAGCAACCAGCACTGTTGCTCAAGAAAGGTAATCATGACCAAACACAGAGGTGAAAAAGAAATAATTATGAAAAAAAAATACACACGCTCAGACTTACCTTGGAAAACAGGTGGGCTCAACACGTTCAGTGCTAATCAGAGATGATTTACTGAATTATTTTTTACAACCTCTCAATGACACAGTGGTGAGAAATTAAAAAAAGTTAATTAGGGAAACTGAAATCTATTGAGAATCTTTACTTTTTTACTAAAATGTTCGAATCTCAATCACAAAACAAATAAACATCAGAAGCAAACCGTCTCTGTTGGTGTAATCTTGTCTAAAAGTTGTTAAAATCTTAAGTTATGTCCATGTTTGAGTTGTGGTTCAGAGATCTGGTTAGCGTGCAGTTATGATATTATCTAGCAGCTCTGGAAGATTTTAGAAACCAATATTGAGTCAAATAGGAAAATGGAAAAAAAGGAAGACATTGTTAACCTGCCTACTGCGCTGCTCATGCTGAATATTTTTAATTTATATTTGTTATAAATTAAATAATTTTTGAATAATTTTTATTTGTTTAATTTGTTGACTTTTCACTGTTTACTTTTCTGTTTCTTTTTTCTTGACTCATCATTTCAAGTTTATTTATTATCCTAATGTTGTGATCATATTTTCACAAAAATTCTTTGAAAAAAAAAACTGAAATCAAAGATAAATTTAGAAGAAAATGAAACTGTAATTGGTGTGATCACCTGAAGTTGTTTATTAATTTTTAGTTTAGTAATTTATATTTAGTAATTTTCTAGAATAAAAAAGTTGGAGCCTTTGTATTTCTTCCAGTCGTCATAAATACTTTTCATTGTGCATTTTGTAATGCTTTTGCAATTATTTAATTGATCAGTATTAACATTTGTACACACCGCAGACTAAAGAAATATGTAAAGCTTCTTGTTTTTCTAGACGCCTTGCTGATCGCTGGTATTATCTCTCTTTCAGCAATCTGCATATGTCGAAATTTCTCATAGTGAAACATGGAGAAGGATGAGTTGTCATCATCTTTCCTCATCATATTTAAGTCCTGTAATGGGTTCAGATAAAGATGGTTTAGTTTTTCCAAGTCATCAGAGAAGGTAACTGATTTAAATGCGCATTGTCATTAAAATGTATGCAAAAATGTGTTGTTTTTTTTTTAATGAAAAAGTGAAAAAGTCTAGAAATATGAAGACCACAGACTGGTTGTTGTGCCTTATTGGCTGTCCAATAAGTATTTTTGAACTGTATGTAGTACATTTGTCTCATATTTATTTATTTTTCTACTTACTTACCAACTTCCTGTCTTTCAGCCAGAAACTGATCACAATCGTGAGACTCGCTCACTCTTCTCCAACTCTGATGAGGTTTGCAAAGAGTTTTAAACCAATTCATACCAAATTCTTTAATTTAAAGCTCAAAAATAGAAATTTGGGCTTAGCAGTTGCTGCATTTATTCACTTTATGTGTCCTGATATGCGTTTGTAGTAATCAGATGTGGCCTTTTATTCGTTTACTGAACGAGCTGACCCAGGATCAGATCCGTCAGCTCCTGCAGAATCTTCTCTCAGCTCTCGGACCTGCTCTGGCTCCAACATCTTCAACACCAGCTCCACCTGCTGCCGGGTGCTAAACTGTACTTTTTCTCACCCTGGATTTTTTTCAGAAAATGTCAGCTTTTAGCTAAGAGTAGCCCAGTTTCGGTTGAAAGCGTATGATTAATACCTAAATGTGGTTTGCATTGTGTTTTGTGTATTAGTAATTTAAATTAAAGGCTCTTCATAACACTTATTCATCAAAACCTCAAATAATTCTGATTTGATGTGTTTTTGTAATAAGTAGTTGTGAATTAAATACTAGAAAGACTCATTCAAAGGTGAATTCACAATATTTGTTATTTGTGTTATGTATTAAAATGCAAATCTTAAGAAGACAACTAAAACAAAATGAACATAACACACATCAAATAGACTCAGTCTTCAAACTATACGATAATATACGATAAAACTATACGAAAATATACGATAAAACAAGTTTTCTATTTAAAAAAAACCTGTCAATCAAAAGGAAACATTTAGAAATAAAAACTATTAAACTATAAAAACAGAAATAAAACTACTTCTAATTTGAAAGTTAGGCTAGATCAGTAAGTTGTGTTCACTTTATGAAGCAATTATAAATAATAATCGTAAATAAATAAAACTGCGGGTTCCAGTTCCAGTTTTATGCCTCAGCCGCTAGATGGTGGAGGCGTTATGTTTATGAGTTGTGATATGAAATGAATTGGAATTATTATTATAACCAGCGGATGAACTGAAAAGATTTGGGAATTGCTCCAAACAATGGGTCAAGGTCATCACAAGGTCAAATATCTGTTAATATAGCTATAATTTAGTTCTTACTATAGCTATAATTTAGTAATTAGGATCAATACAAATGATAATTATGATTAATGTAATATGAAATATTAAAAACAAAGTCTGCAGATAGTAAAAAGTTAGAAAGCAGGTGAACTGATGGATAATTATTCCACATGTATCTCTCCAGAGGTTGTGTGTTGGCCAGGCCAGGCCTAATAAACACAATACTAACTACAGTTAAGCCCAACTAGGCAATTTAATAAGAAAAAAAAAAGAAAATTTACTACTTACAATAGTAATAATTTTAATTTGTACAAACTTCCCAATTTACCAGCACCGAAGTACCCCAGACCATCACATTTCCTCCACCAAGCTTGACAGATGGCATCAAGCACTCCTCCAGCATCTTTTCATTTATTCTGGGCCTTACAAATGTTCTTCTCTGTGATCCTAACACCTCAAACTTAGATTCGTCTGTCCATAACACTTTTTTTAATCATTTGCTGTCCAGTGTCTGTTTTCTTTTTGCCCTTTTTAAACTTTTCCATTTATTGGTCAGTCACAGATATGTTTTTTTCTCAGAAACTTTGCCTAGAAGGCCAGCATCCCAGAGTCGCCTCTTCACAGTTGAAGATGAGCCTGGTGTTTTGAGGGTACTTTTTAATAAAGCGGCCAGCAGAGGACTTGTGAGGTGTCTGTTTCTCAAACTAGTTTGCACTGTTCTGTGAATGGAATAGTACACACCTTTCCAAGATATCTTCAATTTCTCACATGGAATAGTCTTCATTTCTCAAAACAGTGATAGACGGACAAGTTTCTGAAGAAAGCTTTTTCTTTCTGGCCATTTTGAGACCATAATTAAACCTACAAATGCTGATGCGCCGGATACTCAAGTAGCCCAAAGAAGACCAGTTTTATTGCTTCCTTAAATAGCACAATGATTTTCAGCTATGCGAACACACTTGCACAAGGGATTTCTAATGACGAATTAGACTTTTAACATGATAACCTATGATTAGCTAACACAATGTGCCATCGGAACACAGGAGTGATGGCCGCTGAAAATGGGCCGTTGTATGACTATGTAGATATTCCATTAATAATCAGCTGTTTCCAGCTATAATAGTCATTTACAACACTAACAATGTCTAGAATGTATTTCAACCTAATGTTATTTTAATAGAAAAAAATAGTGATTTATTTCAAAAACAGGGCAATTTCTGAGCGAATCCAAACTTTTGAATGGTAGCGTATATTAGAATATGGAATGATTCAAGCCGTCAGCTTTACTGCAACTATAAGGGTGTTTAGGTGAATTTGGGTTACACCTGAGCAAAACAACTGATTGTGAAACATGAAAGCCTTAAATGTCATATCACTGAAGAAACAATGTGTAACATATGTATGCATGTACATATACATACAGTATAATTTTCATTAGGTTAAAAGTATGTCATTTGAAGCTCATGTGGACAGTATTATTAGGATCGCTTTCTTTCATCTCAGAAATATTGCTAAGATAAGAAATATAATGTCACGCACGATGGAGAAAAAATTTAGTGCATGCTTTTGTTACCTCTAGGTTGGATTATTGTAAAGCCTTGCTGTCTGGATGTTCCAGTAGATGCATAAACAAGCTCCAGTTAGTCCAGAATGCAGTAACCAGAGTCCTTACTAGAAGCAGAAGATATGACCACATCACCCCTATCTTATCCACACTGCATTGACCCCCAATCAAATTTCACATTGATTATAAAATGCTACTAATGACCTATAAAGTACTAAATGGTCCATGCTGCAGTACCTGAGTGAACTTTTAGTCTTTTATGATCCGCCACACCCACTTCGATCAAAAGGTGCAGGCTATTTGTTGGTACCTCGAATAGTGAAGGCTGCAGCAGGGGGCAGAGCTTTCTCTTACAAAGCCCCACAGTTATGGAACAGCCTTCCATTTAGTGTTCAGGACTCAGACACAGTCTCAGTGTTTAAGTCTAGGCTGAAAACATATTTACCAAACCATTACAATAAGCATACCTACAATGACAATGAGCATACTTAATAATCTGTGTTCTCTCTCTCTCTCTCTCTCTCTCTCTCTCTCTCTCTCTGTTGAGTTACAGACGCTACTCCTGAGATACCAGTAATACTGACCCCTTCTGACCTCACTGCTGCTGAGAATGTCCCACATGGACAGCTTAAAGTTCACCATGAGATTACTGTAGATGGTTCAACATAGAAACCATAAAGATGGCTGTGGATGTATTTACTTGAATAGCCTTAGCCTTAGATAGCGTTAGCTCTGTAAAGCTGCTTTGTGACAATGTCCATTTCCAGTTGGACATTCCAATGTCCAGTTCCCATGTAATCAGAGTGCTTACATTTAGAAATGTTTGGCCTAAAAGGCACTTAACAGCATTTAATATAAGCAAATTAATAATATACTTTATTTCCTTACAGGGAAGAATCAGGTGCCATTTCAACACGTTTCATAATGACAGCTTTTGTTCAGGTGTACAGTAAACCCTACAGCCTGAATCACTCCAC
>CM040481.1:585909-598866 GCA_022758105.1 Pangasianodon gigas
GATTAGTCCTTCTCATCTTTGTTCAGTTTAGATTTAGACATTTTTCTCTAACAGTCTGATGTTTACAGGTGGACGATGAGCATGAGCGAGAGAAGCGCTCATCCAGCGATGAGGTCTGTAGCACAGAGTAGTAAATCATTTGCATGGACACATATCCGTAGTTAAATTTGTCTCAGATTATTTTATTACAGCTCTAACTGTGAGCGTCTATATATTTCCAGATGTACCGAGGGTATGGAGGACAATTCCGGCCATCGTACTATCCCTACTACAACTACAACAACAACAACAACAATCTTCTCAACACTCTGCTGCCCTTTTTACTGCTACAGCTACTCACCCCTGCTTCAAATATGACAGCAGGATGAGTAACACACACGGTTATAATGTGTCTTAGAATTAAGACATGAACAAATTTCATCATGATTATCAATTTAATCTGTTTGTAAAAACACAGACTGAAATGACACAATAAAAAAACTAAACTAAGCTTCATGGTGTCAAAACATTTCTTTTCTCACAGTATTTTTTCTCGATCCATGTCTCTCAAAGAGGGGAAACGGATCCTCAAAAGGGTCTGTGGTTTAAAAAAAAAACTTGCTACCATGGTGGAAATACAACCCACAACGATCAAAGTAATTATGACTATAAATAATGTCCAGTGGAATCTAATGAGAGTTTTAATAAAAAAGAGCTCTCTGGGTGGAATGGTCTGAAATAAAAAAACATCTCTCTGCCTCCAATAAATAAAAAAAATATTATGAAACACAATGTTTAAATATGTGGTTTGTAAAAGAAAATCTGATTTTTTTTTATTAAGGTAAAAGGGTCAGGGTTGACAACCCCTGATCTAGATGCACACAATTTGGTTTCCAAATTTAAATGGTGGTTTGGTTGGGAAGCGGTCATCAACATTCCACATTATCTCCCAATGTAATATAATCTCGAATACTTCAATTTCTTTTACTAATCTTAATTATAAAACAAACAAACAAACAAAAAACTGTATATGGCCTTAAATGTCTCATTTGTTATTTTGACAGAATATTCAGCATCTTCTGTTGGATCTTCTGTGACTAATTGTTCAAAAGAACAACCTTAAAGAGCCCTTTTTAAAAAAAATGAGTTTTTCATCTTAATACCTAGAACTTGTCAGGTGTTCAACGTTTAGCTTTTTGGTACTTGGTGCACTCTTAGACAAAAGCGTTCATCAAGGGTTCTTTAAGAATTCATTGGGAAATTCAGGGTTCTTAGATGTCAAAAAAAGAACAATACTTTGTTGTAAGGTTGAAGAGTGCAACGTTCACAGGGCCAACATGCTTTAGTCCTTAACTTAATTAGTAATATTTGTTTTCCTATTAAATATCAACCCTTAACATGATTTTTTTGAACCCACATTCAGTAAAATATAGTGAAGTCATGCTGCAAAACTATTCATACTGTATAATATCATAGTAAACATTATTATCAACAGAGTTACTACAAGTTACAGATTGAAGCAATAAGTCACTCATAGGGTGTGTGTTATGTGAGGAGTAACACTTCAGATGTGGATTATTTTCCTATAACAGCATGGCCCCAGGTTAGTTATTATGCTTATTCCGCAGCAACGTGCAACCAATTACAATATTTTTATTTATTAATGAATGACATCACGCTTTTTATCTGTTTATAGTTACATGTAATGTGGTGGAACGTCAGCGAAACAAGTTAGTTCCCGTTGTTACTTACATTAAAGCAGCTATAAACAGCCGTTCCCTCACCAGCCTCTCTTTTTCCTGTCTCTTGAAGTAAGTCCCTGTGAATGAGCTGTTAGAACTATAGAAAATTATTTAAACTAACACATGAATATAATCTTGTGATTTATGTTACTGCTGGAACTATTGTCAGAGCTGTGCTGCTTTTATTTTTATTATATTTGATTTTACCATAAAGTCATGAGGCAAGACAAAGTTGTAAGTGTATACGATCATAAGCTCATCACTCTCATAAACACATGTCATAATGTCCTGTGAGATTAAACAGTATTTTGAAAAGATTCACAGTTTCACAATGATTTGTAATGTCACGCTCTCAGAAAGAGTGAATCTGAATCATGCCTCATTTCCTAACTGCTTGGATAAATGAATATTACACACAAATATATCACAAACTGGAACTGTTTCTAATTGATTGAGGGCCTGAAAAATTGTATAAAACAGAAAGGAGGAGAGCAGAGGTATGCAACTACGATTGCTGTAGGTCTCTTGGCAGCCTCCCTGAAATGTTGTCTTCTTGTCCTTTCATCAGTTTTGGAGGGATATTAAAGATGGGAAAATATCTGACATGATTTATCTTGGTTTTGTTTTTTTGACATCACAAAAACCTACACTTTTATCAGGGATGTGTAGACTTTTTATCTCCACTGTATATGTGTTTAGTTTGGTTTATTGTTTTAGAACTGTATCTGTATATTTCTTGTCCTACCGAGGAGCACCGTTCCTGCCATCATTAATTCTGTTCAACCCCAACATCAACCCCAACATCAACCCCAACTTCAACTCCAACTTCAACCCCAGCATCAAATAAATAAATCCCTTCTATAACTGTGTACTACATGGACAAATAGTGCAGTTGTGTAACCAGGAAATTCATTACAGTTTTCACATGAAGTGTATTTTGTTGAAGTTATCCATGGAGTCTCGATGGAGACTTGAGTGCAAAACTGTTCATGGTAATTGCAGTCCTAAACCTATCACTGCAATTGTAGTCTTAAGCCATTGATGTTTTTTAAGCGGTACCATCTGCAGTAATCTCAATGATCTTCAGGCCGTCCATGTTGGAGGCCATCCTCAGCAACAGCGAGTGATTTCCAACTGATGAGAACTCCAACCAGAAGTAGGCCTCAGGATGGATCAGGCAGGTCCGGAGAGAAGGTCTGGAGTATCTCAGGAGTAGCATGTGTAACAGAGAGAGAGAGAGAGAGAGAGAGAGAGGGAGAGAGAGGAAGAAATTATTGGGTATGCTTATTGTCCAGTAATGGTTAAGCACAATGTACTTTGTGTGCAGAGTGCAAGCAGGGACTCTGTCAAGATTAGCTATGAGAGCATAACCAGAAGAGAGAGCCAGAAGGAAACACAGAAATGAAGGCATCCTGGGACATAAAGCCGGCATCCAGTCCACCTTCAACAAACCTGTTATAAGTGTTGATACATTTTCAATAACAGCAGCTCTGATAATACGTTATCGTTTCTATAGTAACTCAATCAGAGGGACTTTGTACTTTAAATAAATGGATAAACATATAAAAAGTTCACTTTTTTGTAATAAATAACCAATGTAATTGCTACAAATTGTTGAGGTATAAGAGAAATTTTTGTTTCAATTTTTGACGTAGATCCACAAAATTCAGCACAATCATAGATTTCAGAAGTTCAGGTGTTTCAGCAACAACCATAGCTAACAGGTGCATAAAATCAAGCACATAGCCATGTAATCAACATAGACACACACTAGCAGTAGAATGGTCACACTGAAGAGCTCAGTGACTTTAAACGTGACACCGTCATAGGATACCACCTTTCCGCCCTGCTAGATCTGCCCTGGTC
The DNA here is from genome assembly GCA_022758105.1 of Pangasianodon gigas. Lineage (NCBI taxonomy): Eukaryota > Metazoa > Chordata > Actinopteri > Siluriformes > Pangasiidae > Pangasianodon > Pangasianodon gigas. The sequence goes on from CM040481.1 coordinate 589,497, forward strand.
ATCTGTAAGTGCTATTATAGTAAAATGGAAGCATCTAGGAGCAACAACAGTTCGGCCACGAAGCAGCAGACCACACAGGGCCACAGAGCGGGAACGCTGAATGCTGAAGTGTGTAAAAATCGTACAGAGTTCCACACTGCATCTGGAAGCAACATCAACACAAGAACTGTGCATCAGGAGCTTCATGAAATGCATTTCCATGGCTGAGCAGCTGCACACAAGCCTAAGATCACTGTGGTCTGGGGCTGTTTTTCAGGAACTGGGCTCAGCCCCTTAGTTCCAGTGAAGGGAAAGGTTAATGTTAATGTTAATGTTAATGTTAATGTTAATGCTACATCATACACAGACATTTTACACAATTGTATGCTTCCAACTTTATGGCAACAGTATGGATGAAGGTCATTTCCTGTTCCAGCATTACAATGCCTCTCTGCACAAAGCTAGATCCATAAACACATAAAAACTCTGATCCCTGACCTCAACCCCACTGAACACCTTCTGGATGAACTGGAACAGCGACTGCACCCCAGACGTCCTCACCAACATCAGCGCCTGACCTCACTAATGCTTTTTTGACTGAACAAGCACAAATTCCTACAAACACACTCCAAAGACTTGTAGAAAACCTTCTCAGAAGAGTGAAGGCTGTTGTAGCTGCAAAGGGGAACAACTCCATATTAATGCCCGTGATTTTGGAATGAAAGTCCAACAATGTCATATAGTATAAAAGATACAAAAACAAATTTTCTTGGGTTCATGACTTCAGACACACAGCTGTTTTACAATATTTTATTCTACCATATCATGATGTTTTTAGGTGTATCCGCTCATAATCTCATCACTCCCGTAAACATCTGTCACAATGTCCTGTGAGCTTAGACAGCATTTTGCAAAAAGATTCACAGTTTCACAATGATTTGTAATGACACACTCTCAGAAACAGAGTGAATCTGAATCACACCTCATTTCCTAACTGCTCAGAAAAATGAATATTGCTGAAAGAGCTGTGTCATCATATCAGGAACTGTTTCTGATTGGTCAGTTGAGGGCCTGAAAAATTGTATAAAACAGAAAGGAGGAGAGCAGAGGTATGCAACTACGATTGTGAATACACAGATTTATCTGCTTCTGAAGGTACGCATGTCAACTGAATATCTGAATATATATAATTTTTTAGGAATCTTTTTTAAATTAATTTATTTTTTAATAGCACAGCCAGAAATCAGGATCACCATGAAGATCGTGTTGATGTTCTTCGCCGTGTGCTTTATTGCACTCTCCTGTGCTGCTCCTGTAAGTACTGAACTTTGTGAATCAATGCTTAATTTAATGGAAAAAAAAAAATAAAAATTTCTTAGTGTTTTTTTTTTTGCATGTGTTCATTTTGAAATGGAAATTTTCCCTTACATTTCAAAATGAAAAGTGAAGGAACGCAACATACACAGACCATCAGGCATCTTTTTCCTCGTTGAGATCCAGCACAGATTTATGTTCTGTTTCCACAGGTTGAGGATGAGCATGAACGAGAGAAGCGCTCATCCAGCCGTGAGGTTAGTAACACAGAGAAAGCTGATAAATAACATGATGTATGTGTTTAGTCCTTTTTTTATAACTGTATCTGTATATTTCTAGTCCTACGGAGGAGGATCGTTCCTGCCATCATTCATTCCATACAACCCCAACGTCAACGTCAACCCCAACACAAACAACAACAACCTGCTGAATGTCCTGCTGCCCTTCCTGATAGCACGCCTGGCCCCTGCTTCTGCCCCTGCAGCAGGCAAATAAGACCACCGAGTGTAATTGTCATGTTCTGTGTGATTATTGGTAGTATCTTGAAATAAAGACATGTTCATGATAAGCATATTTCTGTCTGCCCTGTGTGTTATATTTTGAGTCATTAGAGTATTAGAGATGCTTACACACCACAGCACTGTTCAAGTCCCGATTCTGTTCTGTCAAAACAAAAACACTGGAATTATTCATTTTTTTAAAATTTAATATAGCAAATTAAAAGCATGATATCTCATGTACACGTTATGATTTGCACGCATTATGTGCGCAATTAACTGTCAGTGCGCGACATATAAAAATAACAGGATGTGCTGGATCAAGTGCTATTTTATAAATAGCTAAAAAGCTAAGCTAAAAAATAATGAGTGTGGAAGCCATTTTGTTGGATGAAGCCAGTGATTAATGTAATTATTACAACTAACACTATTATAGCAATATATAGAAATATATTGGCGATATATTAGATTCTTAGGTGTTTAGATGATAAGTCTGCTCAGTATTGTACTGTAACACACAGTGTTTATTTAGTTACATAAATTAGCTTCATTCTGAGAAAATAATGATATAATTGAATATTTATAAATATTTTAAACACAGGTTATGTTTTTTTCATAACAGTCTTTGCTCGTGTTTCAAATAAATCAATTTTCAGTCACAGCTCACTATACACTTTATATATATTTATTAAAATTTATATATAGAAAGAATCATTTCTAACACTTTGAAACTGCAACACTTTTCCCCGCATTATAGACAGAAAGTAAAACATTAATAATTAAATAAAATAAATTTTAAGTAAATCATTAGAATGTTCTTCTGTCATTAGTAAGTTTGTTAGTTAATCACATTTTGTGTTTTGATAACTTTCTGAAAAAACTCCCCCCGGTTACTCGTTTAAGAGCAAAATGCAACTAAGAAACCTCGTAAAAAAATAATCTCACTGTCTGACACGGGTGAAAATATTGTTTTAATGTATAAAGTAGAGATGGCACTGATCTGATGTACACGATCACTGTGGGGCAAATATCTTTCTTTCATAAATAAATAAATAAATAAATAAATAAAACATGTGGATCAGATATCAGAGAGAAAAAAGAACAAATTCAGTCTGATCCTGTAACAAATGGATTTTTTTTTCCACAAAAGACACCTGATTGTATTTTTTGATTTATGCATGTATGTTTTGTATGTATGTTGGTATGATATGTCATGTTTTAGCTATGTATTTTTGTCTTTTATTTTTTTATGTGAAGTGCTTCACATCATTTTAAAACTTAGGTTTTAAAGAAAAAATATCTGATGTTCCAGTATCGCTATCCGAAAAGCAAAAGTGGTATCGTACCATCTCCAGTGTAAAAGCACGTTTTCTTAGATTCAGTGTTAAAAATGATTTTTAAAAATAGTGTTTCATTTTTAATAGAGATGACACTGAGTGATTTGATTATTTATATTTTATATTTTATAGAGTTTAAAGACTTTAGCTGTAAAGTGCTTCAGTTAAAAAAAAACACATTTGAAAGCTTTGTAGTTTGTAAAGTAAATGTAAGGTAAAGGATATGGGATGGTATCGGGATCAGCTGATATTCAAAGGTTTCGTTATCGGAAAAGAAAAAGTGCTATCGTGCCATCTCTAGTTTTTAAGAGTTAGAAAGACTAAAAGGCTCTGCAGTTGTGGAATTATCCAGAAGGTGTTTATATCAGTTTCTCAGGAAATGACAGATGCAACAGGAATGAATAATAAATCTGTTTAATCGTGGTGCGATGATTAAAGACGATTAAACACCTTCAGGTCATCAGGTGGTGTCTAATCTGCAGTAAGTGCTCAAACTCGACTCTGAGCTTGTGAAATGGCCGTTAAAGCTTCAGAGCGTTGGGACACTTTCTGTAACGCGCTGGCGGGGATTAGTGCAAAGTGAGAGGGCGGAGGTTCCTGCAAAGCATCGACAGAATCACACACATCACACTTTACACTTTACACAACAAAGTCCTGAGTCTCCACTTTTCTTAGCCGATTGAACAGATTCATGTAAGTCCTCAGAATCCAATTATATTTTATGGCTAATTTTTGGGCTTTGGGAATCTTCTTTAAGCCTCTTCTTCTTCTTTATTTATTTTTTTTAAATAAGCCAGATTTAAATTCAATTTATATTATTACAGAAGATTAATATATACTACTGACTCACATTTTTCTTTCTCTTTAATGTACAAAATATTTCATGAGAGTTCGTTTTAGTCTTTGGCGATCCAGGAGTGACCCTCTGTGGTGAAATCTGGTACCTGCATACACAGAGCAAGATTTAGATTTATAATTTATTGTAGTAAAATTCATGTTTTATACAATACAGATTGCAAAATCTCAACATTGTGTTACATTCAGTTCCTTAAAGCGTCTTCGCTTCTCAATGATGCCATTCTGCAAAACAAAACCATTCTGAACAAGTTTTCCAGTGCTTCTTCTCTCCATTCTCTATTTTATTAACAATTTTAAAGCTGTTCATTTATTACTACCACAAAAAACCTTTTTCATAAAAACTTTTCCCAGAACTTATTCTTTTATTTAGTTATTTATTGTTTGTGCCGTTATTACTGGCACAGCAAAACCATTTTTCCCAGTGTTTATTCTTCTAATTTATTCATGTTTTTTTTTTACTTTTTTATTCTGATGATTTATTGCTACCACAACAAAACAATTTTGAACAAATTTTCCCAGTTTTTTTCTTTCTTTCTTTTTTTTTTTTACTGTTACAACAAAAACTTCTTAGCATGTTTTCCTGGTGCTTATTTTTAATACCACTGATTTATTACTAACACAAAAAAAACATACTGAAGATTTCTCAGAGCTTATTCTCAATTGTTTTACTCAGTATTTGGCATTCTGTGATTTATTACTGAAACCATTTTAAACCATTTTTCCAGTTCTTACTTTATTTATTTATTTATTTAATTTTTTTAAGTGGTCAACAAATAATGTTTTATCTGCAGCATCGCAGCGCTTAAACTAGCAAAATGTGTGAATGTGTCCTCATAAAGCATTTCTTAGTTCACTGGACATTAGAAAGATCATAAAATCATTCCAGTCTATTATTAATTATAACTCATCAAAGCAAAGCAAAGCAAATATATATTTAATAACCATAAAGTTTGCCTTTAATAGAAGTCTTTATTGTTCTTCTTTAGATAATCAATGCACAATCGCAGGATGCTTTCATTCTTACTCATCGTCTGTCTGATGCTGTCTGGAGCTGTAAGTATGAACATGTTCATTTTTTCACATAAATATTAATAGATAGATAGATAGATAGATAGATGGATAGATAGATAGATAGATAAAGGCTTCACAAGGTTTTAAAAAGAAGGTCTTTATTGTAGGATTCACGTCATCACTACGGATGGAAATCGTCCTCGAGCGATGAGGTGAACTTCTTCACAACTTCTTCACAAACACCTGAAACTATAAATAATCAGTAATTATATAACAATATACACATTTTACAGAGTTTAACATGAATCCTGTGGGTTTTTTTTTTCCTCCAGGGGATTTACTTCCATCATTACCCCGTACAGCAGCCTACTTGGTTTAACCTCCTGTGGAAGTTCTGTCCATGGATTATACCTGGCCCCGCCCCTGCTCCAGGCCCCGCCCCCAATCCTGCGCCCACACCTGGACCACCCACTACCCCTTCGAAACGTGGAGACAGCGATTAAAACTCATCTAGACTCGCCTCTGTCCTGAACAAATTACAGAAAAAACTCTGAGTTCATGACCAAGAAGATTTATAAAATATTTATTTTTGTAATAAATGCAGTAGAGATGATGATGCGTAAAATATCGAGGACTGCAGAACCTCAGCAATAAGCGTTACACTCACAGGAAAACATCAGGTGCTTAAGGACAGTTTGGACAGTTTGGATTTTTTTAAACATATATTTAAATTAAATTAAATTTATTTTTCACCACAACAAAACCATTTTGACAGGTTTCCCCAATTCCCAGTCCACTCAACACAAACTAACAACAAACTAATGTAACTAAGATTAAAAAAAAAAAAAAAAAATGAAGCAAACACAATATTCAGATTTATTTTTAAAAATATATGCGAGGATTTCTCAAGCACATGTACAATCACAGTCCCACAGTGTCCGCGTGTGTGTGTGTGTGTGTGTGTGTGTGTGTGGGTGTGTGGGGGTGTGTGTGTGTGTGTGTGGGATATTCAGTATTTGAGCACTTTTACAGCTTTTATTGAGGAAACTGAAGCAAAGTGAGAACAAAAAAATTCCAAAAAATTTTCTTATAAAGAAAATCTTTTTATTTCCTTGCTGTACGACAGTGAATCTGAGAGAAGTGACTCCGCTTTAAAGTCAAGAACAAATATTGCTTTATTATATTTTATTCCTGTTTGCTGCTCTTTAGTTAATTGCTATTCTTATATTTCATTTCAGTATTTTTGAACGCATCATTGCTTTACAGAATTATTTTATTAGCATTATGAACATCACTCCTCGGTAAAGTGTTACTGAAATTATTGATTTGTCTCCTTTATTACTGCATTTGTGTGTTTGTTAGGTCTTGGTCGTGAACTCAGACTTTTTTCTTTTTTTTTTACTGTATACAATCACAAACAGTTGAATATCAGTGTGTAGATTCCACTTTAATATCAACAATAAAGTTCCTCATTCAGCATGAACAGATTTAAGTCATGAATATTTAATAATCCGTCCTGATTGGGATAAATAACACGTCTCTGTGTTCATGTCTCTGTAACAGGTGCTACTCTGTGTGTGTGTGTGTGTGTGTGTGTGTGTGTGTGTGTGTGTGCAGTAGCAGGGTGTGTGTGTAATTTAGGGATTTTCAGATTGTCCTGGGCGGGACACACACTGTTGAGTCACCTGTCCACACACACACACACACACACACACACACACACACCTCCCAAAGCCAGGAGTCCTCCTGCTTATTAAAGCTGCAGGCGAGTGACACATCGTCGATTTAAATCTCTATAAACAAAAAAAATTACAATATGTAAAATTAATAAAGAAAGAAATTACAAGAAAAAAGTAGATTTATATATTTACACATGCAAAAAAAAAAAAAGGAAACTGTTATAATAATAAAAAATAAATAATAATAAAAGGAGAATTAATTACATGAAAGAGATTTTATATATACACGAAAAAGGAGAAAATATGTAACAAAAAAAAATGCAATAAATAAATAAATAAATAAATAAATAAATAAATAAATAAATAAATAAATAAATAAATGCTACTGTCCCAGAACCTGTGAGAAAACTGAGCGGTTCAATTTATTTATTTATTTATTTATTTTAATTATCCAAATCTTCAAAACAAATAAAAATGTCAAATATTTGATAGAAAAATGAAGAAAATTACAAAATCCACAAATCCTAAAAAAACTAAAAAGCTTTTAGGAGATGAACTGAGTTTAATCCTTTGTTTTGTTTTATTCAGTTAAACATTTCCTGTGTGTGTGTGTGTGTGTGTGTGATCTCAGTAAAGTGTGAGTAAAAGTTTTTTTCACATCATCCAGTTAAACTGATCTTAATTATAATTCTTTATCTAACATTAAACCCCGCCCACAAACCTCAGCTCACGTCGTTACCACGGTGACGTCTCGCTGTCCTTCTGTACGGCGCTTCATCATTACGTCTTTAACCTGCTCCAGTGTTTCAGGCTTTATGAATAATTATGGTCCAAGGAACAGGATGAACATTAAAGTGCAATTATTTTCACTTTCCTGATGTGTGTGTGTGTGTGTTTGTGTTTCACTAAAACTCAGAACCACAAATCCTCCAAACTGAGAACTCAGTAATCACGTAAATATCCGTAAACCTCACTCTCAGTTGTCACACACACCACCGGGGACGTCACACACACCATGACACACACACCACCGGGGACGACACACACACCACCGGCAACGCCACACACACCACCGGCAACTCCACACACACCACCGGGGACGTCACACACACCACCGGGGACGTCACACACACCACCGGCAACGCCACACACACCACCGGCAACTCCACACACACCACCGGGGACGTCACACACACCACCGGGGACGTCACACACACCACGTCACACACACCACCGGGGACGTCACACACACCACCGAGGACGTCACACACACCACCGGGAACATCACACACACCACGACACACACACCACCGGGAACATCACACACACCACTGAGGACAACACACACACCACTGGGGACATCACACACACACCACCGAGGACAACACGCACACCACCAGGGACATCACACACACCACCGAGGACAACACACACACCACTGGGGATGTCACGCACACCATGAACAGGTTTTTCATTTTCCATGATGTCTAATATATGATAAAAATAAAAATTTAATTCAAAATTCAAAATTAAAATTAAAAGCATGATGTGTTTAATGTGCAGTAAAAACCTCTCCATACTTCACACACTGTAAATGCTCTGTGTGTATGTGTGTGTGTGTGTGTGTGTGTTGGTTGACCGCAGTGACTAAACCCAGTGAATCAGTGAATCCAATGAGTGTGTAACCTTCATCATGGAGCAGCCATAAGAGCTTCATAAGCCTGACTTAGGCATGTAATAACACATAACGTAGTGATATCAGTCATTACACTGAATTTATTACACAGCAGTGCACTCAGTATTTAATGTTTATTAAAATGAGAAGGAGGTAAATTGTGTGTTTGTGATACATCACTGACCAACACTTTAGCTACACTCTACACTGTTTCTCATCTCATTTATTCACATGAAAAAATAACAGAAATTATGTGAAATTATATCTGAAAAAAATCAGATATCATTACAAGAGTGAAAAGAAAAAGTGTCAATACTGACAAAATTTTATTCACAAATAAATAATTATACAAACAAAAAATGTCATAATTAACAATAATGAATTATGTTTATTTATATATTGATGTTTGTATGTATTTATTTATGGCTATATTTGGGGCTTTCAGTCTTAAACCAAACACATGTTGATTTAAAGATGCTTTTTTTAAATTTCATTTTGCGTGCAATCTCAGTTTTTTTTTTGGTTTTTTTTTTGCTTATGGATGAACAAATTATCTTGACCTTCACTTTAATTAATGTTTAAATCTGTATTGATCTGACTGAATTAAATTAAATAGAAATAAATGGAGCAATCGATAACTCATGTTTATGATTATCTACACACACACACACACACACACATACACACACACGCACACACAAACGCATGCACACATACACAAATGCACACACACAAACGCACGCACGCACACACACACACACACACACACACACACACACACACACACACACACACACACACACACACACACACACACACACACACACACACACACACACACACACACACACACACGGTGTCTGGCTACCGATCATTTACTAAATTACTATCTGAGCTCATAACTGAGTCAAACACACGTAAGAGTCCGAGATGGAATAAAAGCTCACCTGCTCTCTCTGTCTTCATCCAGAACCATCCACCGGAGCAAGACGTTCTTCATCTGCAGGATCAGGTGAGGAA
>CM040481.1:598966-620178 GCA_022758105.1 Pangasianodon gigas
GTCTGCACTTCCCTGCTGTATTATCATCATAATCATAACTGTCCTGATATTACACACACACACACACACACACACACACACACACGGTGTCTGGCTACCGATCATTTACTAAATTACTATCTGAGCTCATAACTGAGTCAAACACACGTAAGAGTCCGAGATGGAATAAAAGCTCACCTGCTCTCTCTGTCTTCATCCAGAACCATCCACCGGAGCAAGACGTTCTTCATCTGCAGGATCAGGTGAGGAACACAGCCAGATGTTTTCTCTATGCTCCATTTGCACAGTAATGTTTGGTGAATGTATTGCTAACAGCTGGTTGATATTTGCAGGTTCTCGTGTTACTTGTGTTCTTCTGAGACCATGTGGAGCGCCGTGTTCTGCCTCTCCTTCATCTCAGCGGTCTCTGCTGCACCGGTACACCAAACCCAACCAGCTTCATCACCTCACTGCGGCTCTGTATTTATCATTTGTAGGATATGTTAGGATTTCTACTGCACGCTGGTCTAGAAGTGTGATGGTGGACGACGATTACGACTAAACTACACATTTATAGATAAAGTTCTCCCAAATATATGTGTATATTTTTTAGATTTTAATCTGGAACATTTACTTTATATCTATTTCTTTTATTTATATTTCTCTTCAGCACCAGATTTTTTTATTTTTTAATTTAAATAATGTTGGCCTGGGCCTGGAAGCTATGCTTGCTGATTTTCACTTTAGTAACTGGACCTCAATCTGACAAACCTAACTGCACTTTGAGATACTTATCTACACCTTAAGGGTTCTTCAGCTGTTCCTCAGAGGAACCTGTAAAGGTTCTAACCTCTGGAAGTTTAGAACCCTTAAACAACCCTTTGAGAACCCTTTTTATTTCTGAAAGTGTGGGATACGGTACAAACTCCAAATCATTGCTCACTCTTTTCTTTTTAACATCTCGAACCTGTCAGGAGTTTAACGTTTAGCTTGTTGGCACTTGGTACACTAAAGGTTCTTCAAGAGTTCTTTGGATAATTAAGAGTTTTTAGCCAACTAAAAGGGTTCTACTATTGTCCTAAAAGAGGAACTCTGGGTTAACCTTTTCTGATACAGAAACACGCTGTTGTCAGGCTCTATATAGAACCTTTAGAACCTATACAGAACCCTAAGCTTTGCCCCGAGAGTCAACCAAAGAACTTTTAAGGGTTGTAAGTGTCTAAGAGTCACGGCTCAGTCAGGTTCAGTGAAGCTTAAATTACTGTGTCAACATTCTAAACAAAAAAGAAAGAATAAAGAAAGAAAGAAGACTGCATTTCTTTACTGTTAGGTTAGAATACTGAAGCACTTTCTATAACTGAAGTCTCATAGAGGATAGTGATTAATGTGTGTCAGGTATTAAATAATAAATCTTTAGGAAGATCAGTCTTTTTATACTTCCAGTTTTTCTTAAAATGGTGTCTGTTTATTTACAGCTCTCCAAATTCTACAGTTTCCTGCCGCATTATGGAAACCCGATGCCATCAGGACCGTCCAACCAGGTACATCACAAACACACACTTTCTGCTTCTTAAATAAATAGAGAAAGAAATGAGAGAGAAAGCGATTCAACTACAGCAATGTGCTGGTTTTAAAAGAATATAATCCTATGGTTATATATAATTATAAAACATAGATATAATATTACAAAGAGTAAGATTTTAATGTTAATGTGACACTGTGAGGAAAAAAGATTCCTCAGAGACTCTTTAGATAGAGGAACTGTCTCTATTTTATGGCTCTATGTAGAACTTTTATAAAAGACAAACTGAAAAATCCTTAATCGTATTGAATTTAAACGTTTTTAAGCAGGAACTTGGTTTGATGTTGTAAATTAAGGTTTTAATTAACATAACAACTTCGTTATAAAATAACTATAATAATTTAGTTACAAAATATGTGAAATAATATAGTTTATTTCCTTAAATCTAATTAAGAATGAATGAATATATATATAAAAAAAAATCCCAAAAATAATAATATAAATCACATGTAAAAATATCCTTAGACTTGTAGATATATTATTTATGATACTTGAGGATTAATTTGTATAAAACTGACGTGCATTTTATTTGAAGGCTGCGAACGACATGTTCTCGCCATCACATCTCCAAGCTGGAATGACCGCGCCCATCAGCATGGAGATTGTACGTCACATTTTCCAAACATTACAAGATCAACCAACAAGTCATGTTTGCCCTAATTACATAAAAATATTAAAGTATTTATTAATTATTTAGTAATTACAACATTAAAATACTCTATATGTCAGAGCACCAGTAACAAAAAAGTATTTTTTTTTTATAAGTGATGAAATAAAAACAGAAATTCAGACATGGTCATTTACACCATTTCCACTTGGTGTCTCACTTTTCCATGTTAATTTCTGTTCAGTTGCTTCCACCAAGATTCCCGGGAACCGCAGCAGGAGGACAAGGATCTGGAACTGTGAGTTTATTACTCATTACTTTTTTATAATATCAATAACACTTTTAAAACTGTGATTGGGCCGAGACATGGTACCTGCGGTCTGGCATCCCTGGCTACAGATTGAGATATATTTAAAAAAAGGAAAAAATTAAAGAAAAAAAGCTATTTATATGCAGGGGTGGAAATACTATAATTATAATTCTATTATAATAATAATGGAAATACTGTAACTATACTCCTTACTGTATTTAAATATTATTTTGGAAGATTCATACTTCACTCAAGAATATTAACTCTTAATATTTGTACTTTTACTCCAACAGAAAACAAACATTTTCATTTTGACCTTCAAAATACTCATTACAAATCTCACATGCCAGGAAATCTTTAAAAAATATATTTATTTATTTTAACCTTTTTTTGGTGGAGTTACGGATTCATTCACGATGAGACGTCACATTTGCCTCCTACGTAAAAATGAAATATCAGCCTTTAAAGTTCATCATTTAAGTTTGGTAAATGAGCTATTTTTGTAGTTTAGCTAGTTAAATTACCTGGCTAGTTAAATTATGTAAATTTTTGCTAGCTAGGTAATGGTTTTGTAAATTAGCTTGTTAAATTTGCTAGCTAATTGAGTTTTGTTTTTGTTGTTAAGGCCGCCTTATCATTCATTTCAAAAAAGTGATTAAACTTTAGCTAACCAGCAAACCAAGTTCTAGTTTTGTCTGCGCTAGCAGAATAATTTCTTTATGACTGACTGCTTAGCGATCAGGATCAGGCATGATGAACTTTTGATCAGCTTTTTTTCATAAGTAAAATTATTTACTTTTTATTGGAGCATGACTAAATATAGACTTTTTTACATTTTTAACTGATTTTTGCCTCTGTACTTTTTACTTTTAATTAGGATTCTGATTTCTTTTAATGAACTACCGTTTCTCTGAACTTTTTCCAGCCCTGATCTTCTGATAGTTCCTTGGTTTTATCTGTTCATATGAATGTGTGTCATCAGTGCAGTAATTAGCTTATAAAATATTACTAAAATCATCAAGTGTGATGATTCACCTTTATAAACCTGTTATCTGTAGGGGACGAACAGCATGTTCCCTGGTGTGCCATCGCATCTTCAGCCTGGAGTCAACGCTCCCATCAGCATAGAGGTTTTCATGCTTCATTTCTTGGTTTTCAACCTTAAAGTAGTGTCCAAAAATACTCCATCTTTCTTAGTATGTGATATTAATAACAATAGTGTTCTTTGGTATATTATAAAAGGCTCTCTAAACCAAAAAAATGGTACATATTGAATAAAATATATGAAATTATTCACACTTCCTCCATTTTTCTGTCTTTTTATTTTTCAGCTGTTTCATCCAGGTTTCCAGGGAGCTGCAGCGGGAGGACAAGGATCTGGAACTGTGAGTTTATTATATTGTACTCAGAGTTGCCAGATTCACCACATATTGCAGTTTAAGGATGCATATTTCTTTTCAACAATAGATGCCTTTCATTTAAATCATATAGGGATGAAAATAAATATCAGGCCCGGAAGTAAAATTTAACCACTTCTGATTATTTGTTTCGTAATTCAAGACTGTGATTGGGCTGAAAAATGGGTGAGCCAATCTGGCAACCCTGAGTATGTTTTTTAATCTTTTACCATATTGATTTTAGATGGCTATTAGTTTATAGAAACAACTTCAGCTTATCAGTCATAGTTACAGATTCAAAATTATGGAAAATAATCACAAGCAAAAATTGGATTCGATTGTGTAATATGGGCAGATTTTCAGTCATTTCTTTCTGTTTCTATTCATCAGGCTTTTATTAAGTACTCTCTCCCCAAGGCTCCTGGCAGAAAGAGTGTAGAAATTGTAAGTAATTCATCACCCAATGTTCCTGCACAGCTTATTATTAATCTAATAAAGATACTTCAGATGTCCCTGATATTTTTATGGTGTAATTTGGACTGAACATAGTAAATGGTAGGTTTTATGTATGAATTTGGATGAATATATTTTAAATTATACAGCACATCCATGCATAATATTACAGCATTTAATAAGTCAGCAGTGACAGGAGACGTTATAATTATACATTGTGAAACTCAGGCATGTCTTTAAACTGTCTCAGCATGGTGTCTTATTATAAATAATTACAGGGATGTTGTATATATTTCTATAAAATGGCGTGCAGTAGTAAGTTCTGCTCTGACTGGGTGTTATTTTCTGTGTTTTAGTATTATCCCTACAACTTTGGACAGGGCGAGGTAAAACTCTCCCTCTTATTTTATTACCTTTTTATAATTTTACCCAGAATGCATTTGTCAGGAATACTAAGCAGTAAATTCCCTTTCTTTTTCAGGTGTTGCCAAACATGGTCCCGCAAATCCCCAATGTGAGCTGCTTGACTTGTTTAAATAAACTGTTTCTAAATCTTTAAGTTTGTTGAATTTTTATTTTATATTTTAATTTAATGCTTTTTCTAGATTTTCCCCTTCAGTTACCCGCCACAGACCGGCCCTCAGCAGCAGCCTCCCAGGGTAAGACCACTAAAATATACGTTTTTATCTTTATTTTACCTACAATTAAACAAGTAAATATGTAAGAATTGTGAAATATTTGTCTGATACATAGTTAACATGTTGAATATAAAGTACATATGCTAGTAACTTAAATTGTATTTGGTGCTACAGGTAAACGTTTAATCAGATATTAATGGAAAAATACATAATTTAATCGTAAAATAATAAATAATACAAAGTTTGCGAGTTGGAAATACAAGTAGATTTATTTATTTATATATGCATTCATCATTTTTTTAATATTTGAATCCACAGAACCAGAATAGACATAAGAAACAAATTATTATATGTATATAAATCTACTACTTTGACAAAAACTACTAAAAAGTAAAGGTTAAGAAAACTTCTCACAATACAAAAATCCAAAACAATAGTAAAATGAAACAGAGAAATCAGAGCTTGTTGTTTTTTGTCCCTCTTAAAGGTTCTGTATAGAATCAGTGTTTCTGTATAAAACAGTGTTTCCATATCAGAAAGAACCATTTTAAGAAGATTTTAAGATTTTTACTCTTTTTTTTCTAAAAGTGTACCTGTTATTTTACAACATGATGAAAGTATTGTTAAATGTAAGCATCTTAGCACATTTAAAGCAAAAGTCTGATAATAAAAACAAAAAACTCATATCTATCACATATACAGTAGTTACTTAATGCGAAGATCCATATTTGGATGCAAGTTTATCAGTAATTATTTACTTTCAGATTTATTTTGATGAATAATTATATAATTTTTCTAGCATTAACAGACATTTTTTACCTAAACTGAAGATATTTACATCAGCAGTTTAGTAATATTTGTCACTTTTATGTTACTTTCTTGCATTTTAAAGTGCTGAACTGAGCTACCTGAGATTATTCACATTAGTTAAAGTATTTTGTACTTACATTTTCAACTTGCCAATTTTTCACCAAGTCTTCCCTGAAACTACAGTATTAACAATATTAAGTAATCTTTGCAATGTGGCATAAGTGCTGCTGTTTAATCCTGGCAGTTTTCACACAAGTTTACTTTAAGTTTACTGTTAACTTTAAAATCCATTATACAGCAATGGACAAGAACTTGTACTGTGAATTATTAGGTTTAGCTTTTAAATACAACTTTTTTATCATTCTGTAAAATAAAGTGCTACTGAACAACAGCTACACCAAGAACTCCTGTACAAACAACTTAGCTTTTAGAGTTATTATAAGTTATTATGTACTTTAAAATCCAACATACAACAATGTACCATATATTGTACCGTTATCTTTTAGATACTTCTCTATTAAATACTAGTTATTTGTTTCTCGGAAAAATAAATTGCTGTTGAACAACAGCTACATAAATTCATTCTGTACAAACATCTCAATTTTTATAGTTACTATATACATTCAAATCCAACATACAACAATGTGTCAAAAAAGCACACTGTTAATTTTTGCATATTTACTTATTAAATTCTAGTTATTTACTGTAAAAAAAAAATGCTGCTGAACAACAACTACACCAAGATCTCCTGTACAAACATCTTAGTTTTTATAGTTACTACAAGTCGCTATGTACATTAAAATCCAATATACAACAATGTACATCAAATTGTACTGTTAATTTTTACATAATTACCCTTTAAATCTTAGCTAGTTATTGTTCTGTAAAATAAAGTGCTCCTGAACAACAGCTACACAAAGACTTCCTGTGCAAACATCTTAGTTTTTAAAGTTACTTTGTCACTATGTGCTTTATATACATTGGACATTAGCTTTAGCTGTGAAATTATTACATAATGGAAGAAACTGAGGTTTGTTTGTGTTCTGTCCTTTCTAGCAGGCCGCTCCTCCACAGGGCAACGATCAGCCCTTCATCTTCAACTATCCACCCCAGCAGCAGCCAGCCAGGGTACGACTGCTGGCTTAAACCTTTACTAACGTGCTTCCACTCGAATATTAAACTAGATAATATACAAATACATAAATATATAAAGTAGGGATTAGGAATCTCTAGTGAGCTGATTAATCGATTTGATTTAGTTTCTCAATGTGACTATAAATTAATCTCTATAGCTTACATTATGATTTTTATTTCTAGTTTGATTATTTGCTGCTTCCAAAAACATATTATCAGCTTCATCCAACATTAAATAATGAAGTACATTTTGATAATATTAAGGTTGAATCCCATGATATACTACATTTCACGATATACTACATGATATACTACATAATTAAATTTAACTTTATCTTGAGATACTTGTAGGGAAAATATATCATTTGCACCATAGATTTATTTTCAATTTTTGTATCTAAATACAAAAAAAGGAATAAAGTACAGGTACTTAGAGTGATATTATGCTATATGTAATTAAATTATCAGATGGCATTATTTGGGACATGCTGTCCTGTAGCTGAACTGATGTGATTTTTACAGGTTCATAGGAACTACATACGTACTGCTATGTCAATTGTGTTATATATCTAATGGACAAAAGCAGCGTAACATTTGGGATTTATGTGTGAATTATTTCATTGTGGATTTCAGGTCAACTAAAAATGTACAATTGAGCTAAATATCAATGCCAGTACAGAAATATATTATTAAAAAATAGATAAATTAAAATAAAAAATTATAAAAAAGAAATCTAAAGCATTAAAGTTTTTAAAGATGTACATATGTATATCAACATGTATATAAAATGTAGAAAAATTTAGAATAATCAATAATAATCAGTATAATATAATATAATATAATATAATATAATATAATATAATATAATATAATATTTACTGCTGCTGCTCCACAGGCTAATGATCCTCAACAGCAGGTTCAACAGGACCCGCAAGTCCCAGCAGGCCAGGTATAATCTTCACTTTGTGTGTGTGTGTGTGTGTGTGTGTGTGTGTGTGTGTGTGAATGAGTAAAGCCATTTAAGAAATGATATCTCTGACACTTTTTCCTTTCTGGTTCCTACACAGCCATAAAGAGGAAGGTGAGTTGCCATGTTGTGATTATTTATCACTATTTATCAAATATATATAAAATTAGAACCTACATTTTTTAGCTACACCGTATTTTTAAACTAATAATAAATGTCTTTTTTTTTGCAGAAGTGCTGCTGTTTTTGTGAGAGAGATGTTCCTACGACACAAGCAGAGCTTGGAGATATTTTGCTGATGTTTTAGTATGTAGCTGTAATGGATGAAGCTCGAGTAATATTAGTTTTGTAGAAAAACCCATTTTTAAATTGGGTAGATTTAAAACTGATCATCATATACTGCAGAGAAAAACATACATCTAATGTCAGAACACACCCTCCATTAAATCTTTAACTGACAGATTTATACTTTTATTCCTCTCCGATGTTGGTGGCTGTGTGTGAATAGTGTTTGAGTACTTCAAATAAATTAAAAATATTGCTTTCATTTTTGAGTTTGTCCCTTTTATGTCCTACAAATCAGCAAATGAGAAAATGATTACACACAAACACCTCATATTAGAGTTTCTTAATTATTATTTCACAAAATAGTGCAGAAATTAAAGTTACATCTGAACTTTATTTGCGTGATGTACAGCAAAATATTTTACATGGAAGCTGGAAGAATAAACAGCAGCAGGGTAAAAGAGGGTAAAAAAGAATAAAAGCACAAGAAACATCCAATGTGTTTTAACAAAAGGAATACACAAGATTAAAAGTTCTGTGCAGTTTAAATTTTACACCAAAAACTTTGAATCTCGTTCTCGATGTCTTAATCTGTAACCTGTAAGGACACGTTTCTCATTAACGCGACTCCCATCAGAGACATGCTTCACTTCTCATAACCACAGACTTCATCACGTCAGTGAGACGATCTATTTTCCAACACTGGGAAAAACATCAGAGCTTTTATCTTTATCCTGGAGCTAAAATGAACAAGAAATGTGCCAGACGAGTGGATACGCGTTCACTGAGTTTCACTTCATGTCAGAGTAAAATGGCTTGAAATTAAAATCAAACGAAAACTTCTTCAGATGTTTCTGATGTTACAGAAACCCATAACATGATAACCTCGATCCGTACCCAGAACTCGGGGATATATACACCGTTCTGTGTAGAACTCTATAACTTTATAAACCTAAGAACCTTAACTATATAAAAAAAAAAAACTGTTTCAAGTGTACAAAAAGGTGACATGTACACTATTAAAAAAAAAAAAGGCTTCAAGGGTCATTATAGGTTCTTCCTAAATGGGTTCTACAGGTTCCTCTCAAAGAGGCCAGCTAACCCTTTGATTTAATTGATTCCTCCAACAGTGCAGTACCTTTGTGTATTATTTTTTGCTGGAACATTTAACAGTTCAATGCAGAACCCTACAACAGAGGGTTTTTGTTTTAGAAAAAAAAAGCTAGAACTATTAATCTTAAGAAATATTTTCTACGATTGTAGAAAACTAGAAAATTTGGAGTTCCTTTAAAGGTTCTACACAGAAGCCTACAACAGAGTGTTTTTGTCAGAAAAGATTCCAAAGGGAACCCTCACTGGGGGAAAATATGAAATTGAAAACATGAAATACTTTCTCTTTGGAAAATATGAAATACAATTCACCGAGTATGGCTTAGCGCTGTGACTGAACAGTGATTGCATTTCAGTGTGGCACGACTGCAACGCACTGATGAAGGTGAAACACAATGCACTGAGGAATTACATTCAGTTCTGACACAAAGTCAGTGTTTAATTATTTAAAAAGGTTTAAAAGTGTTTATTATTTTTTCACTGAAGCGATATAGCTACTGATTCTGATTCAGACATAAGAGCAGTGCGATGAAGGTTTTGCTTTTCAGTGTAGGGTGTTGTCTTCATGTCACAAACGAAACCCAATAAAGTTAATTTTATTTCATGTTTTCTCCCCAGAGTGAATCTTTTCCATATGATAACTTTAATCTGACTTTAGCTAAATGATTGAGTGTGTCGTAACAGTACTGGGATCAGAGAATGTTTACAATTTTACCTGAAGTGGAGTTTTTGCCAAACGTGTCATTAACTGATTCACAGGATTTCAGTGCTGACATCTCGGTTAAGCTCTTCACTTAAATAAAATGGTTCTTTCCATGAAATGAGGAATGAAATGAAGCCCCCTGAAAAGACCAACCACACAAAAGTCTACAGAATTATGGAAAGTGCTCAGCGACGCTCCGCTTTTTAAAGAACTGCACAGCAAGCACAAATCCGCAGCGTGTAATTAAACATAATGGCTCGCAATTCCGACTCGTTTTGGGAAAGTACATTTCTCTTCTCTCTCTGCTGAGACGTGATTGGTTCATTTCCAGGAGTCGTGAGATATATTTTCCACATGTGCTGTGTGTTGAGATGCTCGACTTCTCGACTCACCTTGTATCGTGGACTCAGTGCTCTGGACCAGACAGGTAAAGTTCATCATGTTTTTCATTTAAAATTCCTATTTAAATAAGATGTTAGAAAACCGAGCTACATGTTACAGTCTGCACTGGGTCCAGGAGCTACTTTCAATTAAAAAAACATTAAATAGTGTTTTTTTTCCTCTCATTTTGCCAGATTAAGATGAAGTCTGTGGTTTTCCTGATGTGTTTGGTGGCCCACTCACTAACGGCCCCTGTGAGTCATTCATTAACTCTACTGCAACTCTAATCAATTTTATAATTCATTATATAAATATAACTTCTTTACCTATTTCTTTATTACTATTCTATCTTAATTTATGATTTATTTTATGATTACTTTATTATTTATTATTTTTATTAATTATTTATTTGTAGAATTTCCTTTTTCACTATTTTTATTTTCTGCCTATTTATTTGCCTTTTTTATAAAGAACTTTGAGCTTCATTTTAAGGTATTAAAGGTGCCATATTTATTTATTTATTTATTTATTTATTTATTATCATTTTTGTCCTGTTATAACCAATTTCTTATTACTATCTTATCTTAATTACTTACTTATGTTACACCTTTAATCCTTATGCTGTTTTTCTTTATTTTATTTCTAGTTTGTAAATCACTTGGAGGTGCATTTTATTATTATTAATATTAGTATTAATGAAACTTAAGCTTAAAACATATTTATTATATTTATTGGGTTTTTTTTTCTAATCGTATTTTTGCTTTCTAGGTACCTGAAAGTGGCAGTGATGAGGTAAACAATATGACTTATTAACATTATTGATCAAGTTCTAGTTACTAAAAAGTGGAAATGCTAAACATGATTTGTTCAAATTCTCCTTTAAATTGCAAAAAAAAGGTTATTTTTAATTGCTGAGCAAAACGGTAGCTCCATCAAAGGCTTTTATCATATTGTATATACTGTTAATAATTGAGAGGAAGTGATGAAGTGTGTCGAGTCGTGTACAGAAGATGAAGGTTAATATGACTGTATGAAATGCCCTCGTTACAGATAGCAGCTCAGACACACACAAGCCTTCAGCTAATGGAGCTGTACCGAATGTACAACCGTCTGCTGCAGCAGGTCAGTGATGATAAACTGTCTGATTACTGAACCCAGAGTCTATAAAACCAATTTCACCATCTCATGTTCTTTAATTTTCTTTTCTGTACAGGGTATTGCAGCTCCGGCTCCACCTCAGGTCAGTGTATATAACATATATATATATATATATATATATATATATATACACACAACATGATTAAGTCGTGTTAAAAAAAACAAACAAACCCACAAACACTTAAAGAGGTTTGTACCACAGCCCTGTGGAATTCTGGATTCTGATTGGTCAGATGAAGAACCCATAACATGGCCTCTTCGCTGGGATTTTATTCTGCATGTTTAAGTATTCCCTTCTGAAACAGGAAGTCAGGGTTTGAGATATGCCACACTCTCCACCTAATCTATACACACCTGACAGTAGCTTAGTGAGCTAGCTAAATATGGAGAATAAAGAGTTTAATGAGAGCCTTTTACTTACTCTTACTGATGAAGAAGCCTCGAAGGTGAATAAAAACAGAATCACTTTCTGTGAAGTTGCGACATTCCGGCTTTAACCAGCCAAAAGTTGGCAAAACACTAAAAAAAGTCACAAAGCTGCCAACTTACACAAACTCCACCCCTTTCCGAATGAATAAACACCAACCATTTCTTCTCACTGATGTAAACCATGTTTACTGCTAATGACCTGCTACTGTAGAGGAAGACATTATATGGATTATCATGAAATTTTCTCTGGATAGGAATCATCAGAATTTTTCTATCATTTCTCCATAAGTGATGAATTAAAACCATAGAATATCTCCAAGACTTTTTTTCAGATGTAGTACCATGTTAGTGTCCTAACACTAAGGACAGGGACAAAACGCAGAAAAACTGATCGTTATTTCAGGGGCACGTTAGGAGCCACTTGTTTTATTTCAGGAGGTGATTTAACACTTGATTTTATATCCAAAACCTCAGTTTGATGGATTCTACCAACCTGGAGCTGCAGCACCACTAAACTCTGATGAGGCAGAAGAAGCTGAAGAAGCTGAAGATGCTGAAGAAGCTGAAGAAGTTGAGGGCGCTGAAGGAGCTGAAGGTGCTGAAGGAGCTGAAGGAGCTGAAGGTGCTCAAGGAGCTGACGGTGCTCAAGGGGGTGAAGGAGTTGAAGGTGCTGAAGGAGCTGAAGGAGCTGAAGGTACTGAAGGAGCTGAAGGTGCTCAAGGGGGTGAAGGTGCTGAAGGAGTTGAAGGAGCTGAAGGAGCTGAAGTTGCTCAAGGAGCTGAAGGTGCTGAAGGAGCTGAAGGTGCTGAAGGAACCGAACCAGCAGCTGAGGAACCCACTCTTGACCCAACCACCACTGACCCTGCTGCTGTTTCCATTGATGCCCCAGCTGACCCTGAAGTTCCTCTCGATTATCTTCTGGCAACAAATGATCTTAATGTTGAGTTTAATGTTGCAGATGGCTTTGATCCAGCGACAATAACAGAATCTCCTCTTCCATATCTTCCATAAATGATCACTTTTAATCAGAAACATTACTGTAATAAAGGCCGAAGCCGTGTTGCTGTATGTTGTTATGTTGAAGATGTGGAACACGTAGCTGGAAATTGGAAAGACGCAGTTTGATTTGATCAAGTATATGACTTTTTTAAAAATATTTGTAACTGAAGTTTAGCAGTTTGTATGAACGTAATGGAGTTTCATGTGTGCGGATTAAGTCTGTTGTTTCTTAAAAAATAAAAAAATGCCCAAAAACTGCAATTACGGGTCTCTTTAATTACAACCTTGACTTCAGTTTATGAGGAAACTGAGAAAACGCAATTATGCAAATTTCTATTCAACAAGAATATGAGTTCGGTCAATAGCAGAACTGCTGTTTATAACTTATAACTCGACTTCAAATTGTTCCATCAAAAAAGTTGCAGTGTGCCAGGAGACAGGATTAGATTAGATTAGATTATAACTGGTTTTCACTTCTGTATGTTTTAAAATTTATGGTTGGCAAGATAGCTAGCTTTCTACAACCAGCTCGGACTGGGTATATGAGTTCTGCTGAATAAAAGGAAAATGTTCGTTCATCTTGGAAATAAAGTAGCATCAATCATGCTGTTTGTTGTCTGAATGAATCAAAAGCATTCGGTGAATGAATCTGAGTATCTCTTTAATTACTTGAATCACTAAACTAACTCTAATTTTCACTGTAATCAGACCTACTCTGAGAAATATCACTGGCCATTTTGAGCGATAACAGTCTCAGTATTAACTCTACATTAACTCTGTACATTAACTCTGTACTTGGCCTTGATTAAAGCAGTAGAAATGATGGATGGAACTGTTAACACGAGAGGCAGCTTGCTTTAATAGGATCAGAGTGATCTGCAGACTCAGCAAGTGTCTCTGCTTGGGGTAAATCCTGCACGCCTTTCCCTCGTTCACACAGAAAGATAAAACACATGTAACACTCTATCAGAAGTACACAATGAGGAAAAATGGTGAGTGAAGCTAATTCTGCAAGGACAGGAATGTGGATGGTGCTTTTGTAGCTCGTAGCTGCTCCAAAAACAGATTTAAACCATGAAATCTTTATTAAAAATCAAGTTGTTATAAAAAAAAAAAAAAAAAAAAACGCAGCACAAAGTTGCAGAAAATATTCTGAAATATTGTCACACAGCGTTCACTGCCCGAGGGTGTGTGCTGACAGCGCTGACATCTTCATACACACTCTGAGAGGTAGAGAGAGAGAGAGAGAGAGAGAGAGAGAGTCGCCGACTTTGCAACTGTCACTTCATCCTCTTATCAATCGCTCAATCCTTTTCAGGGTCAGCAAACTCGGCCAGCACAACCACTCGAAAAGGACAAACTACTACTCTTCATGACTATTAAAGCCAAATGGAAGAATATGAATCTACAAACATCAGCTGTGTCGTACTGAGAACATAAACCTGGTGAGTTAAAAACTCTTCAAGTAACTATAATTATTATTGTATGGTGATAGTATATTTTTTAAAATTATTTACACCACAGAGCTATTGAGGATTCTGATTGGTCAGAAGGAGTTGATTAATTTTCTAGAACAGCAGCTCTTACAGCTGCAAATTACTACAATATAATAAACAATATGTTATCATTTCTATAGTAAGAGAGATTTGTACCTCAGACGTTCCACATAAACGGATTAAGTTTAGGCAGACTGTTGTGTTATAAGAGAAATAAAACACTTGGGGACGTGCCGTTATAGGAAAATAATCAGGGTGGTTGAGTTGAGTATTATTGTGTGATTCCATGATTGTGGTGCATTTTATTCCTCCTAACTCTGAAAAATTCAACTTTATTTTTTATTATTTTTTAACACTGAATCTAAGGAAACATGCATTTAGCCATTCCAATATGTTTTAACCAAAAATCTGATTTTTTTCAAGGTTTCTTTGCTGCTTTTTTAAGTTCTTTTAGCATAGAATTAGCAACTGTACAAAATGTGGTGAACAAGCATCTATGCTAAAGGCATGATAACGTTAAGGACATTCTAATCATTTACTTCACTAAATTAATTATTACATTTTAAAGTTAATGATTTCTGCTCAGTCTACAATTTAGTTAACAGACAATATCAATATCATGATATCATAAATGTAAAAAATAAAGAAAAACAAGAATAAGCAAACTTATTTTTCTTCTTCTCATGATCTTTAGGAAATTTGGATGAGGCAACTTCCTGTTCTGAAGTTCTGAAATATTCCAATATATTTGTCCTTGCGTGTAATTTGACAGATAGAGAGACAGAAGGTAAAAAACATAAAGCACCATGACAATCGTGACTACTGTGGGAATCTCAGTTCCTCCCCGAATGTCTCCAGTCATGGAGGAAGACCCTGAAGAAGACAGCGAGGAAGACGTTCATCCTTCTCCTGTCCCGATAGCACACTTTAACGTCAACAACAGCAACAACAACGAAGAGTACGCACACACACACACACATATTTCATATTTTAATCATATTAATCTAGTCATGTGATCTGGTGTGATTTCATTCTCCTTTTTTAGGCAAGAGAAGAAGAAGAAGAAAGTGAAAAAGGAGAAAAAAGAGTGAGTATCTTCTAGATAAATCCAGTGTGGCCAGTGTGTTACTTCTCAAATCTTTTGGTGTTTTCACTAGAAAAAAAGAAAAAAAAGAAAAGAAAAAAAGGAAGGAGCAGAAGGAGCAGGAGAATGAGAAAGAAAAAGAGAAAGAGAAGGAAAAAGAAAAAGAGAAGGACAAGGAAAAAGAAAAAGAGAAGGACAAGGACAAAGAAAAGGAGAAAAAAGAAGGGTAAGTGGTCAGCAATGTAAATTCCCTCCAGTGTTTTATTATTTTTTTCTGATCTATCAGCAGCAATCAGTCGCTCTTGTTCACGTCCTCATCAGTGTTTCTTGCTCATGTCCTTCTTCAAGGCCGAAGGAGGTGTTTGTGATTAACCCGGCCAGTAACCTGTATTACCAGTGGCTCCTTCTCATCACGTTGCCCGTCATGTACAACTGGACCATGATCATTGCGAGGTAAGGCTCAGGTAAGATGTTTAATCAGCTTGATTATCAAGAAGAGGAATTAAAGCTGCTTCTACAAAATCAGCTTCAGGTGCATGAGCAGTGTGCAGATGAGCGATGAACGTGATGAGCGATGAACGTGGTGGACGTCTGCTCACGCTCTGAAGCCATCATTTGGGTGAAAAATTGGCAAATGGCTTCATCTGACAATCAAATGTTGTTTATTGTTTAAAATTCAAAATTTATCTTTAATTTTGTTTTCAAATTCTCTCATCATGCAGTAACTAGAACATTTTACATAGTAAATAAAGTTTAAATACATCTATTAGTAGTTTATTTGTGTTTTTTCCACAAAAAATTTGAAATAATACTAACAAGGGCTATGATAATTATACCAGGATCAAAACATAAATAAATAAATAAACTGCATAAATGAATCTTTGAAGGTGAAAATATCTTGAACATAGTTAAACTGATTTAGTATTTCCTCTAATAAGATTGCAATAAACCAAATATATGATTATTAAACCTACTTCTAGGCATTGTACTCATTTCAACCTTGTTCTATTGGCAGACATTTTTTTTTTCTTTTCTTTTTTTATTTTAAGCATTTATTTCTAGAAAGTTTACAAAATTATCTGGCAATAGTTACAAAAGTTACTAAATTTAAAAAAAGTTACAAAATTATCTGGCAGTAGAATAAGAAAATTTAAAGCTTGAAATGTATAAAAGCATCTTGAAACAGGCTGAATAATCTTATATTTGATTTATAATAATCTGATATCTTCTGAGGCATTCACTGATTCTTGAAAAGTTTTTATGTATACAAAGCCCATGTTAACTCTTGTTGCTGGAGGTAAAAATTGCAATAATCCATCTTTCTTTTATCCAGAGCCTGCTTTGAAGAACTGCAGCATGAATATCTGATCACATGGTTCTTCCTCGACTACATCTGTGATCTCCTTTATCTGGCTGATATGGCCTTCAGAACAAGGACTGGTGAGAACTCGTGTTTAAGCACAATAACTTTAGTAAAGAATTCATTTCTCTGTAGACTGACGTTTCTCTGCACTGTTGCATTTGTGTTTTTTCATACAGGCTACCTCGAGCAGGGATTGCTTGTCAAGGATAAGAAACTCCTCATCAAGCACTACACGGACAGCCCTCAGTTCCGGCTCGACGTCATCTCCATGATACCCACCGACGTGCTGTACTTCATCCTGGGACTGGACTACCCTGAGATCCGCATCAACAAGCTGCTACGCATCAACCGCATGTTTGAGTTCTTTGACCTTTCACAGACCATGACTAACTATCCTAACATCTTCCGCATCTGCACTTTGGTCATGTATATCATCATTATCATTCACTGGAACGCATGCCTCTACTTCTCCTTCTCCAAATCTATTGGTTTTGGTTCAGATCCCTGGGTCTACCCGGCGCTCACTGAGCCTGAGTTTGGGGACTTGTTGAGGAAGTACTCTTTCAGCCTCTACTGGTCCACACTGACTCTCACCACCATCGGGGAAACACCCTCTCCTGAGCTGGACTCTGAGTTCTTCTTCCATGTCGTAGACTTCTTGGTTGGTGTCCTGATCTTTGCCACCATTGTTGGGAATATTGCCACAATGATCTCCAACATGAATGCGGCCCAAGCCCAGTTTCAGGCGCGTATCGACAGCATCAAGCAATACATGCATGTGCGGCATGTCAGCAAGGACCTGGAAAAGCGAGTCATCAAGTGGTTCGACTATCTGTGGACCAATAAGAAGGCACAAGATGAAAGGGAGGTACTCAGGTACCTGCCAGACAAGCTGCGAGCAGAGATTGGTATGAACGTTCACCTGGATACGTTGAAGAAGGTGAGGATCTTCGCAGACTGTGAAGCGGGACTGCTAATTGAGCTCATTCTTAAATTACAGCCTCAGGTGTTTAGCCCTGGTGATTACATCTGCCGCAAGGGTGACATCGGCCGGGAGATGTACATCATCAAGGAGGGAAAACTGGCCGTGGTGGCTGATGATGGTGTCACAGAGTTTTGTGTTCTGGGTGATGGAAGTTACTTTGGTGAGATTAGCATCCTGAACATTAAAGGCAGCAAAGCAGGGAACCGCAGGACAGCTAACATCCGCAGCATCGGATACTCAGATCTCTTCTGCTTGTCTAAGGATGACTTAATGGAAGCTCTGACCGAGTACCCTGATGCCAAAAACATGCTGGAGGAAAAGGGGAGGCAGATCCTTATGAAAGATGGCCTGATTGAAACGGACCTGGCCAAACTGAAGCCAGACCAGAAGGACCTTGAGGACAGAGTGAACCGCATTTACAGCACCATGGAGCTGATGCAGACCAAACTGAAGAAACTGCTAGCGGATTATGAGAAAACTGAGAAAAATCTGAAAGAGCGCATCGCTCAGATAGAACGCTATGCTGGGGAGGAGGTGGAAGAAGAGGATGAGGATGAAGACGAGGGGCAGAAGGAAGCGAAGGAAGAGGCTCCACCAGAGCAAGTCAAGGAGGAGAAGAAAGAGGAGGACAAGTAGGAGGTCTGAAGGGTTGTGGTCTTCATTATCATTGTTGAACCAAAATGTGTCCCTGTCAGAAAAAGTTCCAAGTAGAAGCCTGTTAGAAGAGTAAGAACCTTTAACCTCCTAAAGAACCCATGAAGAATCTTTTTTTTCTGAGAATATAATATTTCTTTGTTTGTGATGTTTAGTTTCCCATATTTTTAATTTTGTGTAGTTCTCAAAATGCCTATTATCGCTTAGCCGATCTCTGGGACTTGTAAAACATTGAATCTTTAGTTTTAGCAGATGGTCTGTGATGAGAATTTCACTGAGAACACTTGTGTAAGCGTAACTGTATACTGTACAGTGTTCTGTATGTAAAATATAAATTATTATCACATGGTCCTGAGCGATTTCAGTGTTGGTGTCTATTCAGAATGCACTTATTTGTAGGATTAAGATTTCTAAAACACCTATATTAAATAAACTATTAATTCTATTAATTTCAGTTTTATTTGTCTAGCGGTTTTAAGATAAGACAGTGTCATGAAGCAGTTTTACAGGAATCCAGATGTAGATGCAAAACTCCACAAACACAGTACCCCAAGCTCCGGATCCAGCCTTGAGCTGTGAGGCAGCAACCTTCTTACATCTGATCATGAATTCATTATGAACTTTTCTATTGCCTGACATTGTGCTGGAAGACGCACCACCTTACACGTAACACAATCCTCTCCTCATTTTATACACTGAACACACATTTTAAACCAGACACATGTATCCCAACCATTAAACTGCAATCCAAACACATATTCCGAAACATTCCCAATGCTGAAGGTAGTGTACATTCTCAATCACAGAGCCACAGAACCCAAGACGACTCAACACGCAGGAAGATATCACATGGAGCTGTTTTTATGCTGTGTTAAGAAACTCATTAAAATTTTGGATTAAAGTTTTGTTTTTAAATTGGAATCCAACTGTGTTTCACAGATAAATTCCCAACAGTGAAAACAGTTTCATTATCTCCATCAAGGCATTAACTCTAGACGAGAGGAGGAATGGGAATTGGAGTTATGTTATGCGTAGTAAATAAGTTCATTAAGATTTTGGACTAATGTTTTCTTTCCAGAGGAAAACAACAAACTCATTAACCTAACTTTATTTATGCTAATGATGGCTTAGCCAGGTTTACAGGCACAGGAAATGCTGAAGAGGATAATAAATATTCCTGTTAATGTAGGACTTTTTCTAAATACATCTATATTAATGTTTGAAATATTAGTTTTTTTATGAAACCTGCAAACAGGAAATGTAATGTTGACCCTGCATGTGAGAACTAGCCTGCTTTAGGCTCAGAGTTTCTGTGGATTATAATAAAAGGTGCTAAAATTTATGTCTAAATGTCTGAGAGTAGATATGATGTTGTAATAGACACCATTTTCCCGCTCAGCTATAAGGTATGTAGTTTATATCACATCATAATGCATACGTAAGAGTTTATTTTATCGCACAGCTCACTGTTGTCGTTGTTGTCCCTCCTTCGGCTGCTCCTGTTAGGGGTCGCCACAGCGGATCATTGGTCCATATATTTGATCTGGCACAGTTTTTACGCCGGATGCCCTTCCGCTTCTTACCCAGGCTTGGGACTGGCACTGGAAGTGGACCGTCTTGTGCAGTCCCAGTGGCTGGGGTCGGTTCCCTGGCCAGAAATCGAACCCGGGCTGTGGCGCTGAGAGCGCTGAGGCCTAACCACTAGTCCTCCAGGGACCCTGCTATTGCACAGCTTACTGTAAAAAAAATGAAAAACATCTCCACACAGATGGATTTACAGAAACAATATTATAAAGAAATATGAGTTTATTAAACTTATTTTAACAGCACTGTTAAGTTCTGGATCCTGATAGGTCAGAAGATGTTGATTACAACTCCACATAAATGGATTTTTAAAAAATCGTTGATGCGGTGAACTTTTTTTTAAAGTAAGGACATGTTTATTTAACATTTATGGAAGGAGTCTCCAGTGGTGTAACTTTAAGTTTTCCGACATCTTCAAGACAGAGGAGTTTACGCTTCTTTGCGGTTTCTCGGTAAAATGACAAGCTGCGATTATTTTGTCTTATTAACTTCAAGAGAGAGAAAAGAGAGGCTGGTGAGGGATTGACTGTTTATAGCTGCTATAACGTAAGTGACAACAGGAACTAACTTGCTTCAAGGACATTAAATGTAAATATAAATGGATAAAAAGTATGACAAGTCTTTCTTTAATAAATAAATCTTGGGGATGAGCTGTTATAGGAAAATAATCAATGTCAGGATGGTAACAGTAGTCACATTTACATGGACACTTTTTGTTTCAATCGGAATGAAATCAATCAGATTGATTAATCCGATCGCAGTGTTTACAAGAACGCTGAATAAAGTAATCAGTCTGATATGCACGTTTACATGACAGAATCGGATTTGATCTTCTGACATGCGCACAGTGCACGAATACACGTTTCCCGCCGTTCCAGCATGCAGATACTAGCAGCTACTCTCTCGCCATTGCTTCTTTTTTTCATTTTAAAAAGCAGACTTAACATTTGCCTATTTCAGCTGCTAATTAGAAGACGACGAGCGCGTGATGTTTTGTGCGGTACTGCGTGTATTTATCAAGCAATTAAAATGCCCCTTCCCGAGCCCAGAACAAGGCGTCTGTGGATGAGGGTCCGAAGCAAGGACTGGTGGGACAACGTCGTC
>CM040481.1:625989-638273 GCA_022758105.1 Pangasianodon gigas
CTGCTCCCCCACTGCCCCGCCCACTGCCCCAGTATATAATTACAGTTCCACTTGGCTGATACTATCTTGTGCAGGCCAGAATTAAGTTCCTTACCAATGACTAGGTTCCTGTACTAATCAGCACCCTGCTCTTTGTGATCTCGTCTCGCTGTTAGTAATTGTTTCTGAGCGTGAGTCAGCGCTCGTTATCGTCGCACGCTTCAGTCACTCAGGTCTGATTGGAAAACCCACAGCATGACGTGATGATTAATTAGCCCACTCCATGCTGGATTCTGTTCTACTTTTCAATCCCTGTTCTGATAGCGTGGATAAATTAAGACCCGCACAGGCATGTGGCGAGCGTGTGACTTTTGCTTTGTTGTCGATGTGCGTTTTGTTGATGTGACCGCTGAAGATCACCGAGTCGAGCCCCTGTCACACTGATGAGGCTCTCAAACAATAGATTTGGGCAGAAGCCAGACGGAAAAGGAAGTGGATTTCCTGCACTGTGATCTCACAGAATCACGAGTTCGATGTTACCCTGTCATGCAGTTTTGGGTCTCGTGGCTAGTTTTCATTTCATATCACGTTTAACTTTTTCAGATGGAACCACAGGCTTTGTGATATCTGTGTATGAGGGACGTATTTCACATGCCATACTGTGCTGACATGATGTCTCTGTAGAGAACCATGAAAATCTTAGAGTTTGCTCAGGATCTCATCTTTGTTCCTAGCTTCTAAGAGAAAAAATGGTTCTTCAAGGGTTCTTTTTAGATGTTTAATAGTTCTTGTATTCTAGTGTTGAGGTGGCAGAAGTACAGCGGCTTGTAACAACAACTTTTGTTTACTGAAAAAGGTAAAAAAAACTTAAAGTGTGCATAGAAATGATGAAAATCACCTGAGCATGGAGAATACGGAGTCCACGCTCAATAAATGATTATTTACAATTTCTATATGACATTTACAGTATATTAATTACATAAATAACTAGTTTAAAACATTTTATTTTCTTTGTCCTTTGGTTCAACTCACAATGAAGCCTCTAAAATTTAGCCTAAATGAAAATGAAGCTTAAATTAAATTAGATCCACATGTTGGGGGAAAAAATCAAATTTATCTTCACCAGTAAACAAATTTCAAGTAAAGATCTTTAACATGACAGCATATACTGTATGTACAATCCGATTTATCCAAATGTTTCTGGAATTAACTCATTTATTCCCATCATTTCTTGAGTGATATGGTGCGAACCTTCACTGTGCACATCCACACAGTCTAATTGCCTTTCCCGTGCTGAGAGGTGAAGAATACGGCCGCTGTGAGAACACCAGAGGGTCTGAGTGACGGGCGTGAAATCTCAGCCATGCGCTGTCACCCGTGTTCAGCCGAGCGTTTCCGAGTAGAAGCGCTGGACGTCGACGTCGGAGGCGGCTGGTCTTAATAGAGTCAGGGTTAGACCAGAGAGAGAGAGAGAGAGAGAGGGAGAGAGAGGGAGAGAGAGAGAGAGAGAGTGATGGAGTCCAGGTGGTGGACGTCAAGTACTTACAGTGTCTAATAGCTGGTTCTTTCGAGAGAGGAATGCTCTGTGTGTCTCGGTAATTACTTTTCTCATTGTTGCTCTGTGGCCTCAGCAATTTGCCAAGCCACTTTTTAGAGTGCTCTGAGACGGAGACAATCAAAGAAGCCTCAAAGGATGAGACGGTTCTTATTCATGCTGAAATCACATGAGCAGGACAACCGCCGAGAAGAACATTTGTACAAAAATACTAGCTCATAACCCAAGAAAATGACATGATTCCCACATTTTCACACATTTCTCCAGCAATACTTTGTTGTTTGGTCGCTAATTTCCTCTTGTTAGAATTTAACAACATTAAATAATGATAAATAAGCCTTTAATTATCTATTTTTTGATGTTATCTGTAATCTCTGATCATCTCAAACCCATTAATAGTTTAATAAGATACAAATGAGATGCAAATGAGGAATGGATAATTAAACGTGATTCAAAGGAAGCTGTAATGTAAACAGACCCAGTGGGACTTTACAGCTACTGCTGCAGCAAATTATCAACAATTACAATTTGCATTAATAATTAAAGAAAATGTCTTACTTTTTATCCATTTAGAGTTACATGTAATGTCAGTGAAACAAGTTACTTCCTGAAGTTAATAAAGAAATTGCAGCTTGCCATGTTACTGAGAAACTACAAAGAAGCGTAAAGTCCTCTAAACTTAAAGTTACAGCTTTACCTCTGACTGTTACAAAGCGCTGACACTGGAGACTCCTTCCATAAATGTTACATAAACATCTCCCTACTTCAAGAAAATGTCACATCAATGATTTATTTCAAGCGTCTTCTGTACCTGTGAATGAGCTGTTACTATAGAAATGATAACGTATTATCCTACTCCTAAATAAACTACTGTCAGACCTGCAGTTATAGAAAATTAATCAATTTCTGATTATTCCATGTGTTGCAGCTGGTATGTTGGTTTTTGGCATTTTTTCTGCAACAAAAGCTTTGACAGCACAATTAGCTCGCTGTGTAACTTTGCAAACTGACGAAGTTTAAGCTTCACTTTTAATCAATACCACATTTGCGTTATTCTGCAATACTTCTCTGTCAAATATTTACACTCCACAATGCACTGCTGTTAATAATTGATCTATAAATAGATGAAAATGTTATATGATGTTATATATTGACTCTCTTTAACAGGCTGTGATGTTAGTGATGTGGTTTTGTAAAATCTCAAGTGTTCAGTGTGTATTTTTATTCTCTTACTTTACAGACTTCCCCTCCATTCATCCTGTCTCTGTGAGTAAACACCTGTCACAGCTGGACCTCTGTGTGATGCCCAGCGGCCAGAAAGTCCTCAAATACTCCTTGTGAATTCACATAAAGCGTTTGTCAGTGCAGACACCGAGTCCTGAAAAGACCTCTTGAGAAAATGAGGTGGCTTTGAGTGCTACTTCATCTCCTCTCTGGAGTTTCACATCCAGACTAAAGCAACTGCAGCCGATAAAAGTCAGGAATAAAACACTCGGGGACGTGCTGTTAAAGGAAAATAATCCATGATGCAGTGGTGTGATGAAGCGGAGTCACCCTGAAGATGATTATTTTCCTATAACAGCATGTCCCCAAGTGTTTTATTCCTCTTACACCACAGCAATTTTTTTGACGATTATAATTTTTTAAGTACATCACACTTTATCCATTTATACTTAAATTTAATGTAGGCCCTATGAATGAGCTGTTGCTATAGAAACGATAACGTATAAGATCAAGTGCATTAATATAAACCTGTGATTTGCAGCTGCACTACTGTCAGAGCTGCTGTTATAGAAAATGAATCAGATTGAAGAATCAACAGCGCTCTGGTGTAATTATATTTAACTAAATCTGATTTTTCATTTGCAGCCTGTGGTGTGTATCGGTACTTCCTGTGGCTCTGTAGGCTTCAGATTCTCTCAGATCATGTTCTCTTTACACTGAGGAGCTCATTATCTGTGACTGGCTGATGTTTTGGCCGTACAGCCGCTTCTTAATGAAATATAAAGACGTGTCAGTGCGAATGCAGAATGGAAGCTAGCTTAGCACATCGTGTCAGTGACTTTATAAGAGGTTTAATTTTTTTGCATTTTTCATTATTTTGCCGAGGTATTTTTTGCTTTCTCTCTAGACAAGGTCACAGACCAGGTTTAGCGTGAACATAGTGTTAAAAATCAACAGTGTGATTCTTTAGACTTTTTAGCAAGTCAGAGGTAAAGCTGTAACTTTTCAGACATCTTCAGGACAGAGGAGTTTACGCTTCTTTGCGGTTTCTCAGTAACGTGACAAGCTGCATTTTTTTTTGTCTTATTAACTTAAAGAGAGAGCAAAAAGAGAGGCTGGTGAGGGAACGACTGTTTATAGCTGCTATAACGTAAGTGAGAACAGGAACTAACTTGCTTCTACAGCATTAAATGTAACTACAAATGGATAAAAATATGACATGATGTTCATTAATCAATTTAAAATTGAAATCATTGGCAAATTCCTGTGGTATAAGAGACATTTTCCAAAACCCCTAAAAATTTTTGGAAGTTTTAATGTGGAAGAATTGACAAAAATTTCAGCCTAAAATTAAACCTACATTCAAATTAGCAGCTAAAATGAGCTTTTCTTTTTTATTCCTATTCAGGATTGAATTATTTTCTTCCTGTTTTTGTTGTAAAGATTTGAGAAAGTCTACATGTGTACAGATCTACAGACGTACAATAGAATAATGGAACGAAGGAAATTTTATTTCTCCTTTTACGCTTGAGGACTTGAATCTGTTTTCTGTCTACATCAGAATTCCAGAAGATGCAACTGGTGTTGATAAAACAGGAGTAATTTTTTTTCCTCTACATTTTGAGCAGAATTAAAGCTGTCGGTTTTTTTAATGATGCTCTGGGAATCCATTTTCATTCCACAGAGAGTGCATTTACGCTCCTAAAGCAACTCCTACATGCTTTAGGCTCCACTTAAACCCACGCGACGGTGAGGAACATCATCAGCAGCTCTGCAGCACATCTCTCATCTCTCCACTCGGCCCTTGGGAGGTGAAATCATTTACCTCTGCGCTGCCACGATCAGATGGTGCTGGAGAAAGAAACGTGGCCGTGTAATTGCTCCATTACTTCCTAACATGCTTAATTAGAGCACTTCAGCTAAAGACTGATTGGCTTCTGTCTCCATCTTTCTACTCTCCATTATTTTTTCTCTTCTGAGACTCATTTGGACCTCAGATGGAATTCAATTCACGTTGGAAAATGGCATTTATAATCCGCTTGCTTAATGCAATCCTTTTGAAAGCAACATTTTTAACACTATTACTGTTTCATAACAGCGCTATTCATACTTATTTATCTATAAAGCCCACTTTTACTGTTGTTTCCGCTGCAGCCGTACAGCACAAATGAAATAAAATGTCTCTGCGTTCGGTGGTTAATGATACAAGGGTCATAATTTAACATTACATACAGGTAAAAAGTGGCAGAGACACAGCGTCTGGGTTGCCAGGTCTGTATAAAATAAAGAATAAAATAAAGAAAGTCCAACTTCAAACCTCTGAACCTCCCAAAGCTTGAATTAAACTCATGACTTTCATTGTTAAATATTTTGGAATATTTTCAAACTAACATCACGCAATATATTTTATTTTCAACAAGGTCCTAAAATCTCATTATTATTAATCTCATATAATATCATAAATAAAGAATATCTGTGAGAACTGATCCCTGACATGGTGACATTTTCTTGAAGACTTATACTGTACATTTACTATGTGCATAAAAAATATATAAATATTTGGCTTGCACAATAATTCTATAATTTATTTAATTTGCAAAAAAACGTCCAACCTGCGATCTATAACAAATGTAGAATCCATTTGTATCCATTTTCCTGGACATGGCAACCCTGCATATGTTATAAAGGTTATAAATAGAAGGTAGTAAACTATTTATGTCAATAATAACTAGTTTACTAAGTAAAACCTATTACTAAGTAAACCTGATTAATTAATGATTAATTATTGTATAATTGTGTGACATTTATATTTAATATAAATGCATTAATATTAGGAAAATAATTTCTAATAAAGGTTTAATTTTAGTTAACACTTCATAGTAAAACTTATAAAACAGGGATTAAATAAATAAATATAAAAAATATATAAAAATGTTTAATAGTCATTTTATTTCTGTGAAGTCTAAAATTGTGTTACGCCATTTTTAATTTTTTATTTTTATTTTTTTTCAAGAATTCAGGGGTTCTCCGGTTATCCCTCTTGGGGAACGCTGATTCCTATAAGAGAATGGTTCTCGATCAGAAAGGGTTACACTCTAAGTAGAACCCTAACTGGATGATAAAGAAGAACCATGAACCCTTAAGGAACCCTGTTTGGATCGTCTGTTGTATGAGTTTTATGAGAGTCTCTTTTTTCTCTCTCTCTGTTTCTGTAAATCAGCCACATGATGTTGTTTTTGTGCTCAATTTTTTTTTTCCGAAAACACGTCAGTTTAGGAAAAAGGTATCCAATCTTTAAACCAATCTTTGTTTAAATCCGTTCAGAACCACAGTTTAGTTGATGTCGCTTTTTCCCATCGCAGCTGCTCCGTGATATTCCGTGTCCATTTCCATGGAGCTCGGATTGTGAGATTTGAGAACACAGGGATCCTCTCATGCTGATTGTAATGGGTTTTGATTCTGTGTGTTTATTCACACAGCTCACAGTAACACATTACACATTAATCAAATAATAAAACTGGCCTCTTAACTCGCTGATTAGCAATTCCAAGCAGCTCGCAGAGAGAAGTGGAATATTCTTCATTTGCAATGCAGACCTCAATGAGTCAGTGCACAAAGCTCAGAGCTTTACTGTCAGCTCTGTACCTGAGGATTACGCTGGCTTTATAACAACAACAACAACAACAACAACAACAATAATAATAATAATAATAATAATAATAATCAACTTTATACGTAGTGAACTTTTTCTACATGTGGCAGTTCAAAGTGCTGTAAAATCCAAAATTAATAATAATAAATTGCACATAAATATAAAATAAAATCAAGGATGACATATATATATAAGTACAAAAATAAATGTATAAATAAAAATAATGTTTGTTATAATTTCATTTTATACAATTTTTTAAAATGCAATTTTATATTTTTTTGTAATTGTTCAAAGAATTCTGAAATAATGAAATATAATAAAAGATAAAATGAAAGTATAAATATAAAAACATAAAATATACATAAATATAAAAGTATAACGATGTTTTCCTAAAATAGAGTTTTTTAAAAAGCGTGTGGAGAATTTCATACCAATGAAACTACGTGTAACATCAATAACTCTGTAATTAACAAATAAACACTCAGTTTATCAGGTCCACCTTCTTCTTAAGTCACTTTCATGGTGTATAATTACTGACTGTTGCCCCGCAGAAAGTTTTGGCACCCCTCCACTACAGGACGTGGCTGATTGCGCTGATGTAATTCAGGTGGTGGTTCATTTACAGTGTTGTTGGGGGTTTTACACACTTTTCACTTCATTCAGTTCAACATGTGCAGAAAGAAAACAAAACAAGCCAAATAATTATAATAATAGGGATCTATAATTAGGTCCTTTTCATACACCTTTATCACCAGTGCTTTTATTCACACTGACCTTTCTACCATTGAATTACTCACCGCAGGGTCATGACCTCTCCACGAGTTAGTTAGAGAATGGCCGAGCCCGCTTTTGTGTTCGAGAGATAGCAGTAATTTGCTGTATGCTAATACACACTAGCGATACGGTTTTGAGCTTCGGATATCTTAGGAACAGAGACACCTGATGCATACGAGACCTTTAATGTGTGTGTAATAATGATGCAGGTACCAACAGCAGAACCTAAAGCTCGAGAATAAGTCGTACCATATTGATGTAAAACAACTATATGTGACAAACAAAGAACTAAATCAAAACATCATGAACTTATATTCACTATTTTTAAACACTTCCCATGAGGAGATGATTCTAAAAAAGACAAAATGATGCAAAGCACACACTCAAATTATAGAAGCATTAAGGGTTCTGTGGTGTTTCCCTATCAGGAAGATATCCAAGTAGAACCCTTTTCTGGAAGCCAAGAACACGTCATTATCAAATAAACCCTTAAAGAACCCATGAGGAACCATTTTTTTCTAAAAGTTTATTAAGTCCCAAGACATTCATTTATTCATTCATCTTCTATGTAGAACCCTATAAGTGTTTCTCTATCAGAGATGGTTCCAAGCAGAACCTTTTTTGGAAGCAAAGAACCCTTAATTATCTAACCAACCCCTAAATAAACCTTGAAGTATCAAGACAGTCATTCATTCACTCATCTTCTACTGAGTTTTCAGTAGAACCATTTTAACTAGAACCCTGAAAGCTAATAATTATACAATGAACCCTTAAAGAACCCTTGAAGAACCCTTTTTTTCTACGTGTGTATGTATTAACTGGGTAAGTGTGAGGTGCAAACTCCAAACTATTGCTCATTATTTTCTTCTCAGTACCTAGAACCTTTAACATTTAACCACTAGATACCTGGTACACTCTTCAAGGAGGTTCTTCAAGGGTTCATTAAGGGTTCATTGAATAATTAAGGGGTCTTAGCTTCTAAAAGGGGTTCTACTTGGAACTTTTCCTGCTAGTAAAACAGTTTGTTGTTGGCTTCTTCATAAAACCTTTAAGGTTCCCCTACAGGGAGAGCAACGAAGAACGCTTAAAGTTTCTGAAAATTCAAAGAGTATATTAACTTAGAAGGTTAAGGTTCCTACAGAGCACTGAATGTGTTTGTAGCCTCACCCAAAATGGAGAACTTAATACACAGAACAATCAGGTCAGCGATATCACCTTCAAGAACCTTTAATTAATGGCTCTTAGCTTGTAAAAAGGGTTCTTCTTCCTGGAACCCTTTCTGATTGGGAAACACTTGTAAGGTTCTACAGAGAACTCAGTAGAAGATGGATGAATCAGTATCTCGTGACTTGGTACAACATTCTTCAAGGGTTCTTTATGGGTTCATTGGATAAGTAAGGGTTCTTAGCTTCCAAAAGATGTTTCCACTTCAAACCCTTTCTGATTGGAAAACACTTGTACATAGAATTCAGTAGAACATGAATGAACATCTTGGTACACTCTTAGAAAAAAGGGTTCTTCAAAGGTTCACTGGATAATTAAGGGTTCTTCGCTTCTAAAACGTTCTACTCAGAACACTATCTGATAGAGAACCACTACAGAGAACTCAGTAGAAGATGATGATGTGAACTGAATTGATGAATGATTGAATTGTCTCAGTAAAGTTAAAAGGTTCTTTTCAGGTTCTTTGGCTAATTAAGAGTTCTTAGCTTCCTGAAAGGGTTGGATTCATGTCTAATGAGGAAACACTTTGGTGAACCGAAGAACCCTTAAGGAGACAAATTTTTCTGAGTGTGTAATTCTCTATAATCATTCAGGCCTTATGATGATGAATACGTTGCCGTGGTAACCTTATCTCCATCACCAACCGACAACATGCGAAACCCCGCCCACTCTTTTATACATTAATGTTCTGGAAGATTCTTTGCCTAGAGCAGAGCCGGAATCTTTAACATGGCAGCTCAGGAGAGAACCGGGTGCTAAAGTACAGACAATCATTTCTCTCAGGAGGAATTTTATCGTAATGAGAATTCCCTCTCTCTCTCTCTCTCTCTCTCTCTCTCTCTCTCTGCCTCCCTCTTTCTTTCCATCTCCATTCTCCCTCTTGCATGTTTCTTATCTCAGCTGCAGAACCGACGTAGTGTGACGCAGTCTGAATTTCCCTGAAGGAAAAGCGAGTGAATCAGACACTTTCACGCTGAGGAAGAAGTGTAAGGAGAATTCGTGTCTGGTGTCATTTGATATGTGAAATAACTTTAACAGCATTAAACTGAGCGAGAATTCTGTTTACACTCCTCATTTACTTCACTCAATTTATTTTCTCTCTCAAATCACTTACATATTCTGATTGATTTCCATCTCTTTGAAGAGCTTCCTAATAGTTTATATGATATTTATTTATCCCACTGTGCTGCTCTTTCTGAGTTCTGGCTTGTGATTGGTCAGAAGGTGTTGATTCGTTTTCTATAACAGCAGCTCTGAGAGTAGCGCAGGTTTATATTAATGCGCTCGTTCTAATACGTTATCGTTTCTATAGTAACAGCTCATCAGATTTTTATCGCATGGATAAAAAAATATGTTTGCTGTAAGGAGACATTTATTTAACATTGGAAGGAGTCTCCAGTGTCAGCGCTTTGTAATAGTCAGAGGTAAAGCTGTAACTTTAAGTTTTCCGACATCTTCAGGACAGAGGAGTTTACGCTTCTTTGCGGTTTCTCTGTAACGTGACAAGCTGCGTTTTTTCTCTTATTTACTTCAAGACAGAGAAGAAAGAGACGCTGGTGAGGGAATGACTGTTTATGGCTGTTTTTTTTTAATCAGTTCTTGTTTTTATACTTTTTAACAGACTTTGACATTTTTAACCAGAGAGTATTTGTTATAGATTTTAATAGGTAAGTGCTTCTTCATAAAGAGGTTCTCCTCGGAAATCTATCTGATTGGGGAACCTTCAATTGTAGGGTTCTTCTCAAAAATAATTTGAAAACAGCGAGTGAGCAGAATATTCAGACAGATTTACGTTCTCTA
Source organism: Pangasianodon gigas (assembly GCA_022758105.1). Taxonomy (NCBI): domain Eukaryota; kingdom Metazoa; phylum Chordata; class Actinopteri; order Siluriformes; family Pangasiidae; genus Pangasianodon; species Pangasianodon gigas. Next base: position 636,198 of record CM040481.1, read on the forward strand.
TAAAATGATAAACGTTTTATAAGAATTGAGAAATGTATAATGTATTTTTGAATGTTGAAGATGAATGGGGTGGAACTAGTGGAACAATCTCTTGGACTGTTCTTTGTGAAATGATTGTTCGCTTCATTGTGCAACTGAAATGTGTAAATAAATAAATAAATCACAGTGCACTGAAAAGATAACTAGAGAGTCACAATGATTTATAGGACATCATTCTCCATTTAGAAGCTCTTTATTTATTAGTTTCTGAGTGTAGTGAAGTGCGCTCCCTAAATTCCCAAATTCCTTCATGCAGGATGGTCCATGGAGATTTTTTCCATCTCCACTCTGTGTGCTGTAATGAAGTGATTATCTAATCCTAATGCAGGATCGACTGAAGCCCAGCTGAACTTGTTCCTGTGTGTCAGCGGCCGCGTTTCAATCAATCAGGCGAGTTTTTCCCCTCTTTCTCTCCTGCGGTTGCGCATACGCGTCACACACACACACACACGCACACAGAGAGAGAGAGAGAGAGAGAGAGAGAGACTCACAGCCTCGGGCAACTCACGCATTAATCCTGTCTCCTTCCCTTCAGCACATCACACCTCCTCCTCCAGTCATCCACTTCTCCACCGCTCCACTTCTCCATCTCTCCATCTCTCCAGGTTCCTCACATCTCACCAGTTTTGGATTTTTTTGCGCACGTCGCGTGGAGCCGGTGCGCGTCCCCGCGTATCCGCGCTCTCCAAAACACAACACCGGAGCGCTTTTCTGTGCATTATATCACGTTTTTAAACTTCCTCTTATTATTCTGAAGCGTTTTCTTTTTTTTTCCTGGAAATGGTTCCCTCGCAGAACGCTTCCAATGTGACCGGGAACTGGACGAATCAGTTCGCGCAGCCGCCGTGGCGCGTGGCGCTGTGGTCGGTGGCGTACAGCTCCATCCTGGCGGTGGCCGTGTTCGGGAACCTGGTGGTCATGTGGATCATCGTGGCGCACCGCCGGATGCGCACCGTCACCAACTACTTCCTGCTGAACCTCGCCTTCTCCGACGCCTCCATGGCCGCCTTCAACACGCTGATTAACTTCATCTACGCGGCGCACGGGGACTGGTACTTCGGAGAGGCGTACTGCAAGTTCCACAACTTCTTCCCCGTCACCTCCGTGTTCGCCAGCATCTACTCCATGACCGCCATCGCTGTGGACAGGTAGGAGCTGTGTCTCTGTGCCAGACTGCAGTGATCAGTGCAGCACCAGTGTTCACACTCACACAGGGTTCACACAAGTAGCTACAGAAGAGAAGTGAGCAATAAAACAGCTGGACTGATGTGAAGTATAACAGCACATCTGCAAGTGTTTTATTCCTCTTACACCACACCAACAATTACAATTTTTATTTATTAAAATAAAGAAAAGCGTAAACTCCTCTGTCCTGAAGATGGCAGAAAACTTATTTATGGCTTTAATTCTGACTCCTTATAAAAAAACTGCACTGTATCACCGAGTTTTTACTCCAGTGGTGATCAGTGATTGGTTATTAGGAACAGTGGTGATCAGTGATTGATTAATGGGAACAGTGGTGATCAGTGATTGATTATTAGGAACAGTGGTGATCAGTGATTGGTTAATGGGAACAGTGGTGATCAGTGATTGGTTATTGGGAACAGTGGTGATCAGTGATTGATTAATGGGAACAGTGGTGATCAGTGATTGGCTGTTAGAAACAGTGGTGATCAGTGATTGGTTATTAGGAACAGTGGTGATCAGTGATTGGTTAATGGGAACAATGATGATCAGTGATTGATTATTAGAAACAGTGGTGATCAGTGATTGGTTATTAGAAACAGTGGTGATCAGTGATTGGTTATTAGGAACAGTGGTGATCAGTGATTGGTTAATGGAAACAGTGGTGATCAGTGATTGATTAATGGGAACAGTGGTGATCAGTGATTGGTTAATGGGAACAATGATGATCAGTGATTGATTAATGGGAACAGTGGTGATCAGTGATTGATTAATGGGAACAGTGGTGATCAGTGATTGGCTGTTAGAAACAGTGGTGATCAGTGATTGGTTATTAGGAACAGTGGTGATCAG
>CM040481.1:638373-652105 GCA_022758105.1 Pangasianodon gigas
TGGTGATCAGTGATTGGTTATTAGGAACAGTGGTGATCAGTTATTGGTTATTAGGAACAATGGTGATCAGTGATTGGTTATTGGGAACAGTGGTGATCAGTGATTGGTTATTGGGAATGACTTTAAAACTAATTTAAGGTACACAGTTCAGACCTTTAAGCACATCCTTTTACTCTAAAAGCTAGTTACAGCTACACCACATGCACTAATAAAGGTTATACTGTATATACTGTACATATTAAAGGTACTAATGGTACCGCTTCAGTGACAAGCAAAAGTACAGACTGGCACCTTTATTTCTGATAGTGCAGCCTATATATGTATTTTATATCCTATATGTATTGGCACCCCACTAACTGGAACCACTGTGGAGCTGCTGCTGATGTGATCTGGGGGGTGGGTCGTTCTCAGTAGTGTGTGTGTGTGTGTGTGTGTGCTGATATGAATGCAAAATGTGTAGAAACAGTATATGTAAATTTAATGTATGTGCATTGTGTGTGTGTGTGTGTGCTGATATGAATACAAAATGTGTAGTAACAGAGTATGAAATGTAATGCATGTGCATTGTGTGTGTGTGTGTGTGTGTTTGTATGATGCTGGAAGGGTTTCCTGGAGCTGCTGCCATTTTATTGCCCCATCAATCTTTTTATATTTTTATCCATCTCACACACATGGTGAGTGTGTTTGTGTATCCTGTTAAAGAAAAACGTGAAGATGCTCAGATTATCCCACATTATCCAGCCCTAATAATTTATTTACCAAATCCCCAGGGGTTGAAATCACACACACACACACACGCACACACAGCAGGTGTGTGGTGTCACTGCAGAAGCAGCAGCAGTATCTCAACGAGAAAACGTAATTATTTCTCTGATTGAAACACACTGTAGAGATTTTGCCTTCTGTGGAGCGTACAGACATCCTGAGCTTCTCTGAAAAGGAAATTTTCTGTCCTGTCAGAGGGTTCTGCATCAAAGGATTCCCCCAAAAGTAACCATTTAGGTACAAAAATAAAATGCCTCAAATGTGGTGAAGACTATGCAAACATAAATTTTTACATATATTTCATTTTTTTCACAATATGACCTAAAAAACAGATCTCATGTTTAGACTGTGGAAAAAAATTACAATAAAAAATCAATAGTTCAAGATCAAATTTTCACCACTGGCTTGGGTGTGTGTGTGTGTGTGTGTGTGTGTGTGTTCAATTCCATGAAACCGTGATATATTTAGACTAGATTATCATACCATGAAACTCTCCAGCCCTAACACCATTAGTCAGAGGTCAAAATTGAGATTATTGAAAGGATACGTCAGAAAACGTTAAAAATATTAAACAAACTTCAATAATTTATTCTTTAAGTTTGTGTCTTCTTTGTTATTTTTTTTCATTTCTTTGCTAATGAATTTTATTTAATTAGATTTTATTGCATGAGAGAACAACTGTGTAAAATACAAACGCAATAGATGGATCATTTGACTTTATTGTACACACTGCTACAGACACTAACCACATCCCGCAGTCCCTGCATCCCGATCATGGATGTTGTACTTCCTGTTCCAGTTGCGACCAGATTTCTGGCTGATGTCTTGAGGTTTGCTTGTGTATTACTAGATAATGCATCCTGACAGCGTCCTGACCAGCCCTCTCACTGTGTGGTACAAGAACTGCACAGTCTCTGAAGACCCTACAGCGAATTGTGAGAACAACTGAAAAGATCACTGGAGTCTCTCTAGCCACCATCGACGCCTCATTAAACAACCGCTGCATCCGCAAAGCCACCAGTATTGCAGACGACCCCTCTCACCCCTCTCATGGACTCTTCACCCTCCTGCCATCTAGCAGAAGGTACAGGAGCATCCGTGCCACCGCCAGCAGACTCCGCAACAGTTTCTTCCCTGAGGCAGTTAGATTACTCAACACCCTGCTGCCTCCCAACACTCACCTGGACTAGTCAAACACCTAACCCAGGATGACTCAACACCACTGCACACCTGCACCTTTCAGCTGCATCGGACGCTTTATGGAACGTTAAATGTATTGCTGTTACAGATATACCTATTGCTGCTACACTACCAAATAGTTTACAGTTCACAGCCAATGTTCTGTATTTTTAGTGTCAAGTGTTTTTATTGCTCTGTTTGGTGTATTTTTTATCCTGAACTCATCTCACACTGTTGTGTATTTGCACTTTATGTAATCATACTGTTCTGTGTTGCACCATGGTCTATTTTCTGAAGTGTACCAGTCCCTTTTCCAGCAAAACACCGCCCAACATGATGCTGCCACCCCCATGCTTCACAGCTGGGATGGCGTTCTTCAGATTAAAAGCCTCTCCTTTTACCTCTATACATAGCACTGATCATTACGGCCAGACAGTTCAGTTTTTGTAATCTGAAACGATTGGCCTTCATCCTAGCGATCACCTGCAAACTTCAGTCTGGCTTTTTTAGTCAGGGGCTTTTTCCTTGTGTGACAGTCTTCCAGGCCATGGAGATGTAGGACTCATTTAATGGTGGATGTGCAGCCTCCAATTCCTTCACCAGTTCCTTTGTTGTTGTGTTGGAATTCAGCTGAACAATTTCAGACGATGCAGTGTCTGTGTGTTCCCAAGATTTTAATATTTGTATACAACGGTTTGTACAGATGCTTGTGGTATCTTCAGTTATTTGGAAATTGCTCCTGAGAGGAAACTGGACTTGAGGAGGTCTACAGTTTTCTTCTGAGTTCTTGGCTGAGTTTCTTGGATGCTTTCCCATGCTATCAATGGGAGAAAGGCCACTGGTCCTGATCAGCAGCCATATGTGCATGCCTAATTGACTCCTGATTATGCCAATGAGCCAAACAGAAGCTTCTGAAAGCCATTACACTAATTTCTGGAAACTGTTTAAATAGACAGTCAGCTTGGTGCATGACAGTGTACAACTCTTTAAATTCTCATTAAATCTGCTTTACGACAGAAAACCCCACACTGCGTTATTAAATTATGTTTAGGATTTGATGGAGAGAGCTGTCGCTGTCAGCTCTGAGTGGAAATTCATCTTTACGGCTGGTTTTGTATCTTTGAGTGCCAGCGAAGCCACTTCAGTAAATCATGCTGGACAGACGAGGATGAGATAGTAGACAAAGCATCTCCTGATAGCAGACTAATGAGCACGAGAGCGGTTATTGAATTATCCAGACATGTGTGATGCTGGAGTGATGCAGGAATGATGGAGTGATGGGGTGATGCAGGAGTGATGCTGGAGTGATGCGGAAGTGAGGCTGGAGTGATGGGGTGATGCAGGAGTGATGCGGGGGTGAAGTGGGAATGATGCTGGAGTGATGGAGGAGTGATGCAGGAGTGACGCAGAAGTGACACTGAAGCGATGTGGGAGTGATGGAGTGATGCAGGAGTGACACAGGAGTGATGGGGGAGTGATGCTGCAGTGATGTTGAAGTGATGCTGGAGTTATGAAGTGATGCTGGAGTGATGCAGGAGTGACATAGGAGTGATGCGGGAGTGATGCGGGAGTGATGCTGCAGTGATGTTGAAGTGATGCTGCACTGATGTTGAAGTGATGCTGGAGTTATGAAATGATGCTGGAGTGATGCAGGAGTGACACAGGAGTGATGCTGCAGTGATGTTGAAGTGATGCTGGAGTGATGGAGTGATGCTGGAGTGATGGAGTGATGCAGGAGTGACACAGGAGTGATGCGGGAGTGATGGAGTGATGCTGCAGTGATGTTGAAGTGATGCTGGAGTGATGCAGGAGTGACGCAGGAGTCAGCAGCGTGAGGGTCTGATGATGAGCTATTATTAGCTGTTTGTGTTGTAGATCTGTGGTGTGGAGACAGAGACCCAAAACCTCATCATCTGTCACACTGACAACCCGAGTTACTGCAATGTGACAGACAAACCAATTAGAGAGCATGCTAACACACACGGATGTAAACACACACACACACACACACATACAGTACATACACACACATACACACACACAAATAAGCATACACACATATAAACACAAACACAAACATGCAAACACACACACAGAGAAATACACACACACAAACAGAAACATTCAAACACACACAGATGTAAACACACACACAATCATGAACATAAACATACAAACAAGTAAACACATATGGATGTAAACACACACACATATGCAAACAAATACACACATACGCAAACACACACACATGCAAACACACACAGACGTATACACACACACACACACACACAAACACACAGACACAAAGACATAAAAACACAAACACAGATATAACTACGGAGACATAAACACACAAACACAAATGCACAAACAAGCAAACACAACCACAAACATTAACACAAAAACACACCATCATGCAGACACAAACACACACACACACACACAGATATAAACACCAAACACAGACATGTACACACAAATCCACGTTAATACAAACAGAGAAAAGCAAAAGAGTAAGAATTAAAAAGAGCAAGATAAAATTCTAATAGCAGAAAAAAGAACAAAAAAAAACAAATAAAAAAGAAAGAAAGAAAGAAAGAAAGAAAGATTTGATAGCTAAAACTTAAAAAAGAGTGAAAGAGCGAGACATAAACTGGGGAGCAAATAGAGAAAGTGAATAAATAAGGAATAAGAGCAGGAAGCAGCGGCTCTGTAACGTGTGTCCATATGACGGATGGATTAAATTACTGAAGTTAAATGACTCAGAAACACGTGATGTAGTCAAAACCTTCAGCGTTAAAACCGAGAGCAGCCGTTTAATGACCTGAAAGATAAAATCACTTCTTTCTTTCCTTTTATTTCTCACTGTGTTGGTGTTTTTCATTTCATCTGATTTCAGTTAGAAACATAAAGTAAATCATTTTACACTTTAAAGCTTCTTTAATGAAGCTTTGTGATGTAGAACGAGGTTCAAAAGTGTGAGTGTAAATGAAAGACTGTGTTATAAAAGTTACAAAAAATCTCGATAAACACTTTAATTTTAAATTTTACACTCTTGAAAAATTCTTTTATTAGTGAGACACTGAAATTAAAAATATTCATGGCTCTATGTGGACCAAAAATATTGAAAACAATTTTTTATTTGGTAGTTTTAATGAAAAATTTTTTTTTAAAAATCTCTCAGATCTCATGAGAAATTTGTACAAATTCAAATGCGGTTGGGTTTCATTACATTTCATACAAACAAAAAATAGGAAAAGATACAAACACTAACTTTGCCCATAACTCCACCCCAACCCCACCTGTAACCCCGCCCCTTACCATAACGCTTTAGCTTTCTTTATTTGATTACCACTTAACTCCTAAATTCTTCAAAAAAGAATTAATTTTCTCTCATCCCAGTAGGCACCATCTTCAAAACCACTATTTTAAACTCATAATGTTGTAACTTTTCCAGATGTTTTTTAAGCTTAAAGAGGACAGACTTTCTCAAAAACATGTAAAGTAAATTCTCTAATTAGGTGTTTGACATTTTAACGTTTTTAGTCTAAATATGAAAGATTTACACTTGCTCAGATTTTTGCATTTACAGAATATGAATTGTGACTTTCAAATTATTGTGAAGTGTGAAACTGGTTTTAATTTTTAACTTTAGTACGAATGTGATCATTAACACACTTGAATATTTATGATTGTTTGGTGGTCGGTGGGTTTTTTGCTCTTTACTGGCCTGGAAATGTTTTTTAATCACAGAATAAGTTTAATAAGTTCCATTTTCCTGAATTTGAAACCACAGGAAGAGTTTCCGTGCACCGCATGTGTGGTATAAATGGGAGTTTAATACGTGAGCTGATGAGATATCGGCACGTTAATGGAGCGAGATTAATGCTCTCAGGTACATGAGGTTTTAGTCCAGCTCTCTGTCTGCTTTCATCGACGTGGACGACTTCATCAGCACTCCGGTACACGTGAACACTTACTCTCAATCAGTGTTCATCACTGCAACATTGATTATAACGTCAGATTTCATTTAGCTCCAAACAGCTCAGATTAAACCGCACCATGACTGACCCAGGCATCGTCTCCTCTCCACCGTCACAGAACAAACACAACCGGAGAAGACTTCAGGCCTCCATTTTCTGAAGCTGGATGTTTTCCACTTTTGTATGGAGTCAAAAAGTCAATCTTGCACTATGATGCATTTCACCATCTTTAGAAAAAAAGAAAGAAATTAAGAACAAGAAATCAAAGGTCACCATTAATTCCAGATAAAACGTCAGAATCAAACACTCGTTTTAAAATTTGACATAATCCTTTTTTCAGAAGCTGTCTGCAAGTCTTAGGGAAAACATAAAGGAAAAAAAGGAAATATAAAAGCTTCCAGGTGCCACATTATCATTCCGTCATTTGCATGTTGGATGTGATTGGTTGAAACTGCTGAGCCTAATTTATGACATCACAACCCTAGCTTTTACATAGCTCCGCCCCCAAATTTACTTTAATTAGAAGAATGTGAACAGATTTGATGTAAACAGCTGAATGTGTGAATCAGAATGAAGACTCAGTGTAGAAGAGGAAATATTTAAACATCATGTGTTTGAGGTTTTAAGAAGAAGGAATTTAAAAGCTTTGATGTCGTGTAATTGCGTTTTCCGCTTTAAGGAACCGTCAGCTTCGAAATGTAGTGATGAAGCACGTGCTGTCCATGTGTGTGTGCGTGTGTGTGTGTGTGTGTGTGTGTGTGTCAGGGTCTCTCGGGTGCTTAGCCACTTCTGCACTGGCAAAGAATCAGTGTTCCTTCATGAGTCACTGCACAACAGAGAGCCGTTTAACATAGAACATATAGAACATAGACAACATAGAGAACATATTAGACATAGAGAACATAGAGAACATATAGAACATATTAAACATAGAGAACATATAAACTATATAGAACAAATTCCATAACATGGTGGAAGTATCAGAAAGAAAAAGAAATAAAACACGATTAAATATATGTGAATAATTCTCTTGAAGGATTCAATTCACTTTAATTCATATTACTGAAGTTTCTTCTCCTGTGTGCATGTGTGTGTGTGTGTGTGTGTGTGTGTGTACAGGTATATGGCCATAATTCACCCGCTGAAGCCTCATCTCTCAGCCACGGCCACTAAAGTGGTGATCGTGTGTATCTGGGTGTTGGCTGTGGTGCTGGCGTTCCCGCTCTGCTTCTTCTCCACCATCAGGAAATTACCCAGAAGGACTCTGTGCTACGTGGCGTGGCCTCAACCCGGGGACGACCCCTTCATGTGAGAATCACTTACATCCTGAGTTCTGGATTGTGATTGGTCAGAAGGTGTTGATTAGTTTTCTATAACAGCAGCTCTGACAGTAGCGCAGTAGTTTATAGTAATGCGCTCGTTCTAATACATTATCGTTTTTATAGCAACAGCTCATTCACACGGACGTGTACGATATAAACGGAGTGTAAAAAATCATTGATGTGAAGTTTTCTTAAACTAAGGAGATGTTTATGTAACCTTTATGGAAGGAGTCTCCAGTGTCAGTAACTTTAAGTTTTCCGACATCTTCAGGACAGAGGAGTTTACGCTTCTTTGCGGTTTCTCGGTAACAACAACGTCGAGCTGCGTTTGTCTTTTTGTCTTATTAACTTCAAGAGAGAGAGAAAAGAAAGGCTGGTGAGGGAACGACTGTTTATAGCTGCTGTAACGTAAGTGACAACAGGAACTACTTTGTTTCGTGGACATTAAATGTAACTATAAACAGATAAAAAGTATGATGAGGTATTCTTTAATAAATAAAAATTGTAATTTTTGGCAAACTGCTGTGGTGTAAGAGGAACTCTGTAACTCTGCTTCATCACACCACCACATTGTTGATTGTTTTCCTATAACAGCGAGCACCGTGGTGTTTCATTCCTTACTTAAATCCTTTCAGTGGAATGAACTCAACTCTGCAGATCTTCAACATGTGAAAATCTTTATATTCTTGTAATAAACAGAATTAGTATTGATCTGTATTTAAAACAAGTCTTAGGTGACTTTAATCATCTGTAACCTTTCATACTTTTGTTGTAACTTTTAGTTCATTTAAATTTCCAATCATGAGACATCTGATCTCAGCCGTTCCTCATTATAAATATCAGATCCTATTCATCTTATTTTCTAATCACTTGTGTTTTTTGTTTCTGTGGTTTGACAGGTACCATATCATCGTGATGTTGCTGGTCTACATGCTGCCTCTAGTGGTGATGGGAATCACATACACCATCATCGGCGTGACGCTGTGGGGAGGAGCGATCCCCGGAGACTCGTCAGACAATTATCATGGGCAACTCCGCGCCAAGAGGAAGGTCGGTGGATAAACTGCTTGGAAAAACTGCTTTCAGATATTATTTATGCAAATGAGCAAAATGAATAGGTACGAAATTTGCAACAAACAATAATTGGAGTGTAGATATGAGGAGACGCTGTTTAAACAGATTTAGAATGAAAGGTAAGTCATTTCTCCAGGTTTCTTGAGTAGGGTGCCAATAATTCCGGAGTTGACTCTGTCTACCAGGTAAATCCCGGCTACACAGAAACTGTTCATTAGTGACCAACATAAAAGCTGCAGTCATTTTTTTTCTTTCTAGTGAAGCTGCGTAACCTTTCTAGTCAAGCTTGGTGCTTGAACCCAAAACAACAATCTACATATTATCAATTTCAAGAAGAGCACGGACTAATCCCCGGCCTGGAACGGAGCACTGGTGAAACTCGCGACACTCGAGTTGTCTTGGAGCTGAAGATATTTCCAGCAAACTTCTCTCCATCTGAGAGCCCTTATCTTCTCTTCTTTTATCTTATCTTCTCCTCCCTCTTTAAGTGCTACTGGAGAAACTCATCTACACCTCTCAGACGGTGGAGCACCGTGTGGAGATCTCTACAACACCAACCTCATCAACCTCCTCGTCTCGCGTCTAAAACGGGAGGCTGATTGTTTTTGGAGTAGCGCAATCCAAGATGAGTCCGTGCCTTCAGTTCTTCTCTTTGAAGCTACACTACACGATGGTTGTCTCTTTTGAAGTCCAATCTCTTTCAAACGAGAAAAAATGCGAGGCAGAGATATCTCATTAGCACTGAGACGTGGTTTTAATTATGCACAAGGAAGTAATTAGCAAATCTATAAACGTCCATTATCAAGGAGACGGTGTTACACACGATTCCACTGTGATTAAAAATGAATAGAGCCATTAGTCTTCACGGATTCAGTTTGTTTTTTTTGCGGTTGAATAATTTATTCTCAGTCGCTTTAAAACGTTACCAGCTGAACGCTTGTGTCACTTCACATTTTCCATCTTCCTTTCCATCTCTGAAAAACAGCAAGTCATCAGATTGTGACCAACATATTGGGAGCAGGAACTCAAAATAAGGACAGCAACTGTCCTCAAACAGGAAATAAAACAATGCTACTTGGGATTTTAGTTCTGTTTTATTTCTAACAAATGGAGAAAAGACTCTAACGTATTCTTTTCTTGTGTTCTTTTTGTAAAAACGACTGAAAGAAAGATTTAGCAATAAATTTAAAACCACAATTGGACACAATATGCACAATAATAACTGCAAGCAGTGATCTGCGGGGTCCAAGCACCCTTCACAGTTATCACTCCTAATGACAAGTTTTTGCCAAAATACACAGAACTATAAAGAGACCAATCACAAGGTACAGCCGTTTAACAAAATTAAGCTCTCCACCTCCCAGTTGATTGGCATGTGGTGGCCATTTTCTTAACAAATGTCAGCATGTTTTTGGTAATTATAGATGTTCACACTCTGCTGCGTAGTATCACATCAGCTTTGTCAACACAGCCCAAAAATCCTTGAACAGGATTGCAAAAGTAGGTTTTGCATGTTATGCAAATGAGTTAATTAGAAATATAAGTGGGTGGAGCTAAAGAGTTCTTGAGTATTTTTGTGCCATGACAATCAAGCTCATCTATCTTGCCTGAGTAGCGGAAGAGAGTACTATCTGCTGAGGATATAGTTGGGTCTGTGCTTAGTGCTTGGCCCCCTGAAAAGTTTGCACTGTGACATAATTAAAATGATTTGAAGTTTTGTATTTGTGAGGAAAATACAACAATATGAAAATAACACTCCAAAGATGCCAACACATGCTTGAACTGGAATCTTTGGTTTTTGATTTTCAGATTTCTGTTGCTAAAAGTTGTAGTACTTTGCGCTATGTGAACAATCTGGGAGTTTTCTAATGTCAGTAACTCTGCTTTATGTGATCATAAATCACACGTCGTATCTTTACCTTTGAGTAAAGTCAATTTCGACTCTGCAGGCACTCGATCTGTTTGTATTCAAATCCCACACGGCTTCATGCAGACGGAAGCTAAAGTGAGATTGATGCACTTGCCGATGCTTTAGCCGTGGCTTCTAAATGCACCACCAGAAGAAAGAAAACATTGAAAGCAGCCAAAACATTTTGCCGTCTCTCGATTTCATTACTCTGAAGCGAGCGTGCTGCTCCACTGCCTTCTCCTGTTTTCCTGTCAGGATGGAAGCGGGAGTCGACGTGTCACATTGATGAACCCTTTCAAAACACTTTGCATTCAGGGACACAGTCAGCGTCTCATCCAGGATATTGTCTGGTTTTATTGCTTTTCCACCACACACACACACACACACACACACAGCTCTTAAAACGAAAGATAGAAATCACTCAGAGGTCTCTGCATATCGTCCCTCCCTGATCAGCGGCTGTCACTCACAGCTCTCACACTCGATAAAGTAATGTCTCTCATTACACACGCTGGAATTGCCTGAGATCTTCTCTACAATCCCCAACTTCCTTTCCTCTCTTACAGGCTATTTAGGAGCTGTGTGTGTGTGTGTGTGTGTGTGTGTGTGGAGGAGCAGACAGGTCTCAGACTTGCCGAACGCCACCACTTTGGAGGATAATTATGTGAAAGCAGGGACATGTTCTACCTCTGAAATGGTTCTTAATCACACAAGGAGACGAGTTTCCTCTGAAGTACAGCTCGAGGTCTTTACTGTGTATAGATCTGAAAACAGACGGGAAGGAAGTGCCAGTTATCGACTTCCTGTCTCTGTTTGATCTGGAGGAGTGTGAATGAAATCTCTGTCTCAGTTTTATGCGCATTTTGGATTTGAGCATAAACTCACAACACTGTGCATAAAGAGAAGATGCAATAAGACTGAACAGATACTTTCTTTAAATAATTGATGATGTAATAAGACAGGTGTGTTTTGGTTTCCACATCAGTATACAGTCAGCTCCAGAATTATTTGCACCCTCGGTAAAGATGTGTAAAAAAAGAATAAGAAAAGAAAGAACTTTAACCTTAACCTCCTAAAAAAAAAAACTTATTCTATCCCGAGGATGCCAATAATTTGTATCTGTATGGTACACCTATTATAAATATAACCCATATATAAATATGCCAAAAAAAGGTTCTTTAGAGCAATAAAGTGAAAGAATCATATTTTTTTTCCTGCCAGTGAACAGATCTTTACTGCTATACCATTTAGCCATTTTTGGTTCTTAGTGGAGGGTTCAACAGTCATTAAAAACTATTTTCGGTTCTTTAAATGTTTCCCTGAGTGATGCCATAAAGGGGGAAATATATATTTGAGACCTTAAAAAGTGTTTTAGTGGATGGTTCTTTGGAGCAATTTCATTACAGAAATATTTTGGGTTTTCTATAGAACCATTTTTGGTTCCCTAAAGAACACTTTAATGGATGTTTTTTAGTACAATGCCATCAGTTCCTTAAAGAAAAGAACCTTTCACTTTTTTCAGCAGTTGATTTTTTTTTTTTTTTTTTACCTTTTTGTTGATGGCACAAATGAAAAAAAAATCAACTTAAATTTCTTTCTTTCTTTCTTTCTTTCTTTCTTTCTCATTCTGTTCAATTTTTCTTTCTCTTTCTTCTTCTTTCTTTTCTTTCTTGTTTACTTCATTGTGGCACCAGCAGATTGGTTAAAGAACCAGCCACTGAAAGATTCTTTAGCAAAAAAAAACAAAAAAAAAAAACATAAATGGTTCAATTGACAGGTTCTTTATAGAACCAGAAATATTCCCAGCTCCCCAAAGACCCCTCCACTTTTTTAATACAATTTTAAAATGCTTGTATCATCCCTCTATCATATTCAGCTCTCTGCAAGTACAAATTTTTTTCTTAAAAATTTTTGTTCTCATAAAATAATTTTTAAAAAAAGTTGTGAAATTAAAGGCCAAGTTTTTGTTAGTGAAGTAACAGATATTTCTGTCTCTGTAGCTAGAAGTCGCACTTCATCTGAGATTATTTTTTATCAGATTACGGCTGGATGATGTTCACATTTTTCCACATAATGTGTCACTCTGTTCTTCCTGATCAGACGTGTCTCTCTGTTTTCCGCCTGATATAACGCCGTATCAGTTCATCATCACACTTATCGTATAGATCACATACAACACTAACACACAATCAGCTAATCAGTGCTGCTCATCAGTGAGTCACACACACACAACGCACAGGTCCGCTTCTGTCCTGAGAACTTTTCCTTTCAGTCCTGAGGGTGGATAAAGAGAGACGGAGATACAGCAGAAAATCATAAAGACGTGGCTTTGACGTTTATGATCTGTTTATGAGGACTTTACGAGCTGTCAGGAGGAAAAAAACTCCGGGGCACGGAATAAAAAAAAAACTCGAGTGATTCCGGTTGAGGAATACTGATCACAATCCAACACACAGCATAAACACACCTCACCTCACAGCCCGGAATGTTCAGTACTCACACGGAAAAATCACGGAAAATACTGAGGCCCAAATCTGAGCTCACTAATATAAAAGAGAGAGACAGCGAGAGAAAGAGAGAGAGAGAGAGAGAGAGAGAGAGAAACTGAGCCTATAAATTCAGAGTGATTTATTATAACAGCTCCACACACACAGTGTTTTATTAATGACACACTCTCACACTGCTCTGTTACAGAGATTCGTGTGTGTGTTCATGATGTAGTGTGTAATCATGTGATGAGTGAAGTGTGTAAATGTGCAGTGTGTAGTGCTGAGAGCGCTGATTTAAATGAGAGCTGTGATTTAACTGATTGAACAGAACGGAGAGAACGAGCGTGAGTAAACACGTGGTGATCACGTCTGCCTCAGAGGGACACACTGCACTGATCACGTGATTATTTACATTTCAGTCTCGTCTCGCTGACCGCTGATGGACTGTTCACTTTATACACTCGGTCTACTACACATGGCATATGATACACACAGCAATAACCTCACACCAACACACACACACACACACACACACACCATGAGTGATGCTCCAACCAGGTGAACAAAAAAAGCACTGTGCTTATTTTCTTCTATGTGTGTGTGTGTGTGTGTAACTGCAGAGGCAGGAGTTATTAAGTAAAAAAAAAACACTTTATATTTTCAGAGGTTTTCAAAGTGAGCACATTTTCCCCTCGAGCAAGCAACAAGAACTCGATTTAGAGTCTGTAATAAAGCACAGACGTTTAACACGGTGTGTGTTTGTGTTCTGGAGTAGAACAGAGACACCACACAGAGTTCACTCTGTTCACCCAGCAGAAAGGAAAAGAGAAAAAGAAAAAAGAGTTTTCAAGAGAAGAGGGTGATTATCGTGTTAAATAAGAGTGTGAGGAGTGTGAAGAGAGTGAGGAGTGTGAGGAGAGTGAAGAGAGTAAAGAGTGTGAGGAGAGTGACGAGAGTGAGGAGTGTAAAGAGTGTGAGGAGAGTGAGGGGTGTGAGGAGTGTGAGGAGTGT
>CM040481.1:652205-662768 GCA_022758105.1 Pangasianodon gigas
GAGAGTGAGGAGTGTGAGGAGTGTGAGGAGAATAAAGAGTGTGAGGGGTGTGAAGAGTGTGAGGAGAGTGAGGAGTGTGAGGAGTGTAAAGAGAGTGAGGAGTGTGAGGAGTGTGAGGAGTGTGAGAAGAGTGTAATTATAACAGAGTGAGGAGCATTTTGTCTGAGTGTAATGGACGACTTCACCATTAAGAAAACTTTAAATAATTCCTTTTACACCAAGGTTGAGTTCTGGATCGTGATTGGTCAGAAGGTGTTGATTAGTTTTCTATAACAGCAGCTCTGACAGTAGTAGCAGCAAATCACAGGTTTATATTAATGCACTCGCTAATACATTATTGTTTCTCAGGGACTTGTACGGCAGACGCTCCACGTAAAGGGAAGTGTTTACGAATTCACTGTGAGAAGGATACTCAATTATTTTTCTGTTCATTTTTCTCTTTCGCAGTCTTTCTAATCGCTTCTGGCTTAATAGAGAGCTACAAACTGCATCTTACAGATTCCTCCAGTGAGAATTACACCTCATTTAGGCTAAATTGGCTATGCTGAAACTCTAATTTAACACCGCTTTAATTGCCTTTTGGGTTCTTGTAAGACTAATCTCATCAGTCGGGTGGAGTCGAGAGCAAATTAGCACTCAGCTAGAAGCTAATGCTTTAGCAAAACAAACAAGAATTATGTGAACTGGTGATGTATGCTAGCGTGAGTATTAGGAAAGAGCACTGATTATTTCGTTGTGTCAGACCTCATTGAGCTTGCTGTGTCTCAGATTTGCTCACTGAGTTGTTTAGCGATGGTGTTTCTGCACTCGGCTCCATGTTCTCTCTCCAGTCGAGAGCTCTCCATGCTAAAGAGCGCTAGCACAGCGCCGAGAATGTAATGAGCTTCATTAGTGGAGTAATCAGATAAGGGACGGGATGATGGACACGGAGACGGAGACGGAGACAGAGACGGTTCAACATTGAGTTTAATTATAGATATAAGCCTCAGACTTCTATATAACATGAAACATTTTTAATTTTATATTTGACAAAAGGAATGAACCCACTACAATATGATACGACACGATACAATACGATATGATACGATATGATACGATACAATATAAAATGGTACAATACTATACAATACAGTATGATATGAAATGGAACGATACAATACGATACAATGTGATACGATACGATACGAAACAAAATGATACAATACGATGCAGTACGATACAAAACAATACGATACGATATGATACAGTACGATACAATACAATACGATACAGTACGATACAATACGATACAGTACGATACGATACGATACAATACGATACGATGTGATATGATACGAAATGAAATGATATAATATGATGCAGTACGATACAATACAATACGATACGATACAATGTGATATGATACGAAACAAAATGATACAATACAATGCAGTACAATACAATACAATATGATACGATATGACACAGTACGATACAATACAATACGATACAGTATGATACGATACGATACAATACGATACAGTACGATACGATACGATACAGTATGATACAATACAATACGATATGATACAATACCATACAGTACGATACGATATGATACAATACGATACAGTACGATACGATACAATACGATATGATACAATACGATACAGTACGATACGATACAATATGATACAGTACGATACGATACGATACAGTACGATACAATATGATACAGTACGATACAGTACGATACGATACAATACGATACAATACGATGTGATATGATACGAAACGAAATGATACAATACAATGCAGTACAATACAATATGATATGATATGACACAGTACGATACAATACAATACGGTACAGTACGATACGATACGATACAGTACGATACAATACAGTACGATACAATACAATACGATACGATACAATACGATACAGTACGATACGATACAGTACGATACAATACAATACGATATGATACAATACGATACAGTACGATACGATACGATACAATACGATACAGTACGATACAATACAATACAATACGATACAGTACGATACGATACGATACAATACGATACAGTACGATACGATACGATACAATACGATACAATACGATGTGATATGATACGAAACGAAATGATACAATACAATGCAGTACAATACAATATGATATGATATGACACAGTACGATACAATACAATATGATACAGTATGATACGATACGATACAGTATGATACGATACGATACGATACAATACGATACAGTACGATGCGATACGATACAGTATGATACGATACGATACAATACGATACAGTACGATACGATACGATATGAAATGATACAATACGATGAAATTTTGATTTCGGTTTGATATTTGACGATACGACTGAATCTGCTACGATATGATTCCTTACTTCTTATCCTTTTTTCCTCCTGCTATTTGTTCCTTCCTTTTTTCTTTCCTCCCTTGTTTATTTTTTTATTTTCTTTATTTCAATCCTTCCTTCTTTCCTTCTTTCTTTCTTGTCCTTCACTTTCATATTCTTACGTTTTTTCTTTCATTCTTTTACATCTTTGATTAAATTCCTTCTGTGTTTTTGTTCATTCTTTCATCCCTCTCTTTCTTCACCCTTTTCCTCTCTCCTTTTAATACGTTTTGATTAATTTGTGTAATAAACGAATGAGTAATGGATATTCTCAGAGAGCTGGTAATGAAATATTGTAGCGTAAGAAGAAGTTCTCCTGTGGGATGCGATAAGATCATCGCACTGCTGGGAAAACTGAAGAGAAAGAAAAAGAATGAAGTGATGTTAATCAGCGATGGACTGCTGATCCTCACTCATCCTGACCTTCAGATGTCTGAGACAAACGAATGCACAGGAGACATGAAAGCGTGTTAACTTTAATGCTCATGAAGTGAAGGGAAGGAGTGCATTGACAGGATGGAGTGATTTCCACAGCAGCCAATAGCGTTTGAGATACGCCGTACCTCACGCTACACACGCTCAGCAGTGGATAGATACGAGGCTACGCCTTTAAACAGAGCTCGCTTGCAGCTGTGTACGATTTCTCACTGATAATTTGCACATTGCAACTTTGTCATGTTCAGTATCCTAGAGCACAGACTTCCAGTCACCGGGCCTCGGACCAGTACCGGGCTCGTTTGTTAGCGTCCTGCCGCAGCTTTTTACTTCTAATGTGAGAGCATTTGGTTAAAAGACTAGCATTTATTGCAACACAGTAAAATAAAACTGTATCGAGAAGCTAGCTTTAGGGACAGCTAACATTCCTTGATAAACACACACTGCTGCAGTTTGTTTACGGAGGCGGGACAAGTGTGTTCTAGGTTCTAGCATTTAACTGAGCACAAATTGTACGAGTTCGGGACGAATCATCAAAAAACTTTTCACCATTTTCCTGGTATTGATGAAAACTAAAATTAAAATAAGAATATCTACAAAACCCATTTTTGTAATTTTTTTGCAGTTGTGCAATCTTCAGTGCATCTTCAGTGTCAAATGATTTCATGGCATCTTTAATTATCAAGACAGCTACAAGGTTTAACTGTGGCATTGAAACGTGATCTCAGTACCCTCAGACTTAACTCTGCATCCTTTCCTCAAACGCTCTTTTCCAGCACAGTGCTTATGTTGCTAAAAACATAGCAGGAAAATGTCATGTCCTACAGGTACATTCTGAAAAATGTAACCCAACATCAAAATAATTATTTATTTACCGTGTTTCTCTTAAGGACGAATGGTAGTGTTGGGGGAATAAAGGAACATTTACAGCTGAGATCTGAACCGAGACTAAAAAGATCACTGGAGATCCAGTGGGACGGTTTGTAATCTAAGAGCCGTGGTAAGGAACGATCCGCCTCCCACAGAGCCCGGTCTCATGTGGGACCACCGGCAGACCAGAACCGGAGAACATTAGTGCTGTAAGTGAGGAGAATGTCTGCGAGATAACGGCTTTAAACATGAGGAGGTGTTTGTAATAAACTGGAGGTGACACAGGCAGACGGTAGGCCTGATGGAGAGCGGCTATAATGTGTGAATATTCTAGCAGCTGAATGTTGAGTGCTGAATAAGTTTCCGTTTATTAAGGTTGGGCCAGATATTGCAGTGAAGAGAGGAGTTACAGGGTTTCAGGATTCATCAGACTGAGGAGAGATGCGAGTACCAAACACGAGAAGAGAGCTTAAAGCAAAAAAAAAAAATCTAAATATACAATTTTCCACTTACGCCACTTTTATTTATAGAAAACGTTTAAAGACATCAAGTGTGAAAAGACGACTACAGATCTTAAAAATGCTTTTGAGAATAAATTCGTTTTTTATTTGGATTTACGAAGCGAATGTAACATTATTAAAATGTCTTGCTGTCAGTCGTCGCTGGACTACATCACCCATCAGCCCCAGCATGTCACATGACCCTGTCACATGTCTCACCATGCACTCACACCTGTTTTGTGTTATTTAATGGTATTCCACAACATTAAATGTAACTATAAATGGATAAGAAGTATGACGTAATAAATTAAAAAAATATAATCTGAAAATTGCTGTGATATAAGAGGCATAAAACACTTGGGGACATGCTGTTATAGGAAAATAATCAAGTTCAGGATGGTAACAGTAACTCTGCTTCATCACACCACGCTGTTGTTGATTATTTTCCTATAAGAACATGACATGCAGTGTTTTATTCCTTACATATACGATGAAGAAGAGCGGACCGAGAGCTAAACCTTGAGGAACTCCTTTAATCACAGGATGGTAGAGGTTTTATCTTTAGCAGCAGAGTGCTACGACATAAACCTCACATGAGCAGTGGCTGAAACTGCGATGAAAATGAAATGAGTGAGAAAGACGTCATGACTCACTGTGTCTGAGTTAAGAGCTAGCAAAAAGAGCGGTTC
The DNA here is from genome assembly GCA_022758105.1 of Pangasianodon gigas. NCBI lineage: Eukaryota > Metazoa > Chordata > Actinopteri > Siluriformes > Pangasiidae > Pangasianodon > Pangasianodon gigas. The sequence goes on from CM040481.1 coordinate 657,119, forward strand.
ATTAGCGACCCTTACACAAGCCGTTGTCTCAGTGCCATTGTAGTGGACAGGAAGCAGACTGGGAGAGGTTATTAGTGCAGAGAGAAATCTATCATCAGGTGCACGCCGCACTTAAAAGCAGTTTGGTAAGAACAGAAAAGAGTTCATAGTTCCAAATGTAAAAAAAGGCTCAAGGCCAGGTTTCTTAAGAGTTGATGTGAGTGGAAGTTTTAAGGAGCAGAGGAACAGAAGTCGAATGCTGATGGGTGAGAGATGCGATCTCGGAGAGGTGGGCTGGAGCCAGGGAAATCCTGAGCAGGGATTAGATGTAGAAATAGAGATTGGGAGTACAGTGGAGACGAGGGGATGGGGGTGGAATGTTGGTTGATTGCAGATTTTATCATTGAAGAAATGGAGCTCAACACAGACGCTAGAGGAGGTGTAATGTGTTTATTTATACTAGCGAAGATGGTTTGGGGCTTTTGGGCGGTTTCACAATGACAGAGCTAAAAAAACAAAGTAATGTGTTAGCATTCAGTGTACTTAAACAAAGGGTCGTGTTTTCTTATACTACATTCAGAAACAGACTAAAGACTGATCACTTTCTGCTTCTGAACAGTTCATTAACAACACAGCAGCTTCCGATTGTGAAAACACCTTTCATTCTCTCCATGAACTGTTCACAAACATTGCTGTGCTGTTCATAAACTGTTCATTAACTACACTACGTTACTTTTCATGAACAGTTTATGAACAGCACAGTACAAATAGATGTGGTTTTACATAAACTTTTCACAAACGGACACTTCTGTGCTCATCAACAATTCATGAACAGCACAGCAGCTTCTGCTTGTGAAGAGTTTATGAAACGTGCAGTATCTTCTGCTTATGAACAGTTCATGAGCAGTCTATGAACAGCACAGTACATTTTGCTTGTGAAGAGTTTATGAAAACATGAAGAGCTTCTGTTTGTGGACGGTTATAGTGACCGAAACATCTATTTTATGAACAGTTTATGAACAGCTCAGTACCTCTGGTGAACAGTTCATGAACCACACAAAAGCTTCTGCTTGTGAACAGTTTATGAACAGGACAGTAGCTTCTTCTTCTGAACAGTTCATGACCACCACTTCACCTTCAGAGGGCTAACTGGGAAGGAAGCGATGAGTGACTGGATGTTTAATAAGTGTTCAGCCCATAGACAAGGCTGTTAAACTCTCACTAACACACGAGAGACAAATATAACATCAAGATAACATTCACTGTAATGTAAACAATCTAGCAGTGTTATTGATTATAACCATTCAGTGCTTTTTCTTCTGAGCTGCTGTCCACCAGAACACTACCATTACCTTTAACAACTAAAGTGCCGTGCATTTTAAAATGCATTTTTAAGTTTAAAGCTAAAAAATAATAATAATTTTATTTTTACCCTTTTTTCCAGTTCCACTACTTTATCTGGATGCATTGATATTCAGTGGATGTTGTATTTTATACCACACTCTGATATATTTCCCCATTCCTGATAGGAGAACAGAGAGAGCTGTAGCTCGGGCTATGCTCACTGATTTTAGGGAATTGCTGGAGCAGATTGTGGGAATCAGCAGAGCAATAAACACTGTGATGCACAAGCCGAGGATGCTGGGTAATACACAGTGATGAATGGTACTGATAAGGAGCTGAATTTAAGAGAGTCTGGATGTTGGAACAGGGAGTAAGTAATCACTGGGGCAAAAATGTGGCTAGTGCAAGTATTAAACTCTCTGCTTAATGAAACTGTTTAATTTTTAAGTGGATTGATATTAGTTTAATTTATCAAAACAGAGTAGAAATACGGTTTTCTCTAATTTTCCGTTTCCTGTTTTAAAGAATTTTTTGAAGTATCCTGCTTTGGCATTGGTTAAAAAAAAAAAAAAAAAAAAAAAAAAAAAAAGCAGGAACTGCTAATTATTATAAAGTAGCACTCACATGGACTTTTTCCCTCACTGTTGCCTTCTTACTGCTACTTACAGCACATCATATTTTTTTTTAAATTAGCTGCAGGTCCACTGAAATGTTTGCTAGAATTTCCAGTTATCAGTGTTAGCACTTGCTGTAAACACTTCCTGCTTTGCGACGGCACTTTCTCATGCTGCTCATGGCTGTGAATCCGGTTATTTCATGACTTTCACATTCTCTTTAGAAACAAATCACATCAGTGTTTTCCTGCTAAGAACGAACATGTCCTCTGTCTCCCATTCCTACTGACTCTGTCTTTACTGTCCATCGGCTTTTCTCCATTTATAAGAATTTATTAGGATTTTTGGTGGAAAAAAAGATGAAGTCTAGCTCTAACTGATGTATAATGTTGAGGTTGCACAGATGGTTTTTGTTTTTGTTGTTGGTTTTTTTTTAAATCACACAGGTTGATTAAAGTGAATGTGTTTCCTCCAGGTGGTGAAGATGATGATCATTGTAGTCGTGACCTTCGCCATCTGCTGGCTGCCGTATCACATCTACTTCCTGATCACGGGTCTGAACAAGGCGCTGGCTAAGAAGAAGTCCATCCAGCAGATCTACCTGTCAGTCATGTGGCTGGCCATGAGCTCCACCATGTACAACCCCATCATCTACTGCTGCCTGAACAGCAGGTACAGAGCATCATGGGTTATCATTATAAATAAATGCACCAAAGTGCTGGCGGCCTGTAGCTGATTAATATTTGCACAGCTGAAACAGTAGGGATTCATTGAAGTTGATTGGATAAAAATTGACCAAGTAGGACAAATGTACTTAAAAGAAGCCAAAGAAAAAGGCACTAGGCAAAAATATAAAGTTAGAGCCATCAACATTTGCGTGAACCTGTGAGGTTTGCCCAAGAACCTACTAAACAAATAGGATTGAAACATCGCAGCTAGCCACCGGTTAGCTAACAGCTAGTGAACTAGCTCAGACTAGTCACAGGTGGACACGAGTCTCAATTTACATCGCCACTGATTTAGTGATGTTACCATGACAACCATCATTTGTTCAACTTTGGCTAACTTTCTAACTTTCTTGGCTAACTAACTAACTAACTAACTAACTTTCATTTCCTAGCTAGCTTAGCACACAGGTTTACTGGCTAAAAGTTTCAAGGTAACGCATCTTTTAATGTCAGATATTAATAATCTATAATTGTTCCAAAGTGGTGACATCACAGTCTGAGCTCATACATAGCCCCGCCCCTGAATCAGTTCAATACTATCTGTTTTAAATGAAAAACAAACAAACAAACAAAGTCTACGTACTCAGTAGCAGCATCCACGAATAAATCAATAGATATTTAAACCTCAGGTTTATAATTTCAGGGTGACGTTTAAGCTGTTCCAGGCTTGGGTCAGACCACAGGTCGATGAAATAAACCGCAACCACGAAATACAAGAAAACCAAGACCTGAGAACTAGCACCATGGCTTAGAAATGCTTCTTAATGACAACTGGGTGAAAAGGAATAAATAAACACACTGGCTAATGAGACATAATGAGATTAATAATGAGGAGCTGGTGAGATCAGTGATCAGAGCTGATTCAGTGAGCAAAACAGGAAGCTAAACAGGAAGTGGCATAGAGTCGGAGTAGACATGACGTCTTTCCCATTTAGATAAACTGATAAATAAATGGATGCACTTTATTGACCCCAAGGACAACACTGGCACACGTAATAAACACTCATATAAAATCACTGATAATGGGAGTCTAAGTGCAGCTGTTGCATCAATAAACGTCTAAAATACGTGACTATAAAACACAAATTGAAAGCGTCACACCACAGGAACAGTGATGATGTTCAGATGAGACAGAAAATCTTCCCATAGCTGTTCTTATGGACTTTTCCTTTTATCTGTAACTTTCCAACACTGGAGCAAGACAGAAAAATAATTCCAGTTATGTTACACTCTCCTGAAGGTTTTGTGGCATCAAGACGCTATCAGTTAGCAAAAGTATAACAAGTCGTATTCAAAGGGAATTTGTATAGAAAGTTATACGTGTTAGCATTAGGAGTGGGGTTAGCATTTGTATCTTTTCTTACTATACTCATACAAAGTCGAACATGTGCAACAGAAGTCCTAGCGTGTAAGGTTTAGCCGTAGTATTTTAAATTTTTGACCCATTGCTACAGCAATCAAAACAGTGGAGACACCTGAATACTATACTTTCTCAGCTGAAGCCTGCGAATAAAATTCACTAATTCACTGAACGGGAAAGGACACGGGAAACTTGCCTCCATTTTGTGATGAATTTATCTATCCGATCTATCTGACCTCTGAAAACAATTGCCATTGTGTCTGTTAACATCCTCGGTTTTTGCAGTAAAATAATTGTTTCTTTCTGTTTGCTAGGATGTTCATGGTTGCTATTTTTCTCGTAAAATAATTACGTACTTCCCACGTCACTCCTTCACTTCGGCGCTTCTCACCCCCAGGTTCAGAGCGGGTTTTAAGCGAGCGTTACGCTGGTGCCCGTTTGTTCGCTTGTCCAGTTACGATGATCTGGAGCTGAGGGCTACGCGCATGCAGGCGACACGCCAGAGCAGCATGTGCATGCTGTCACGTGTGGAAACCACCATGATGGTCATGAGCGACGCCACAGAGGGCTCCACCAAACGCAAGAGCCTCATCAACCACCACCACAACCACAACGGCTGCTCTCACTCCACCAAGAGAAGCACGACGTACACACCCAGCAACCCTAACGACGACTTCTGCTGACGACGTTCTTCTGCTGTTAATTCGTAAGAATTCTTAACAAGCATTTGATCAGATTCATCATTCGGTCCTTCTGTCGTTAAGCTTTAACATGAAGACTGTAAGATATTCACGGAATCTTGTAAAGTTACAAACTATTAATATTAACATTAGCGTGAAATTAGCCAGCACCAAAATTGACGTAGTTTGTTAGAATTCGTACAAACGTTTATGTGAGCGAGTTGATTAAATGGAGAACAGAGGTTTTGCGTAACATAATCGGACAAAATTGTTACAATCTTACGAATTCTGTGTGAGATCCGGTTGGTCCACGAGGAACAGCAGTGATCTCCCTGGACTTTTTTTTTCTTCATTTCTGTTCATTTTCATTTTTTTCTTCATCACTGGAGGCCAAAAAAGCATCAAAACATCATGTTTCATTCTATCACTAATAAAACACCATAGTGGTGTGAAGGCATGTGGGGAAAAATCATCTTTATTCATTCGCCTGCTTCCCTCGTGGTGTTCAGGTTATTTGTTATCGTTACAAGAAGGGAAAAAAGGAGCTTTGTTCAAACTCTCTGTAGGCTTGTTATCTCGGCCCAGTGTTGTTCCAGAATCTTCCAGCCCTAACAGCTATTTGCTCAGATAACTCCTGCTTTTTCACGGGAAAAAAGAAAGCGATGAAGGCTGCGTTTCCCAAAAGATAATCGTTAAATGTTAGAGAGAAGCTCCCGAGTGACGCGACAGAAAAGCCTTCACTCTAAAGGTAGAGCGAGCATCTCACTGAACTCTCTCTCTCCCTCCCTCTCTCTCTCTCTCTCTCTCTCTCCCTCCCTCCCTCTCTCTCTCTCTCATACTCTCTCTCTCTCTTTCCCTCTCTCTCTCTCATACTCTCTCTCTCTCCCTCTCTCTCTCTCATACTCTCCCTCTCTCTCCCTCTCTCTCTCCCTCTCTCTCTCTCTC
>CM040481.1:662868-674688 GCA_022758105.1 Pangasianodon gigas
ATGAACATTACAATGCACAGATTTCTATAATCAGCTGTTTATCTTTGATAATTCTGACAGATGCTGCTGAAATCTTTCCTTTATTTTCAATATAAATGCCTGAAATACATTACTTTCCACGGCTATAAATAGAATTTATATTATTTAATTTATATTACGAGGGTTAGTCCGATGAAAACCTTAAAAAATTTTTTAGTCCAATTCCAATTCTACTGAAACAAAATAATTGCAAAATATTACAACTTTGATGTAGGAAAATGGCTGAGTAAAGGCGTATTTTATTTTCACATATTTAAAAAAAAAATGTGTAAAAATCTATTAATTAAATGCTAAATAAGTTCATTATTTTATTTATATAAAATAAAATATTATATATTATATAATATATGTAAAACTGTAAATATTCCAGTCTTTTATTATTACTCAGAGGGGTGAATGGAACATTCCGGCATAACACTGGACTTTAAAGCTGATTTAACTTAAAATTAAAACTGAAATCAGTCCTGAATCCTGTGTTTTGTTCATTTTTTCCATAAATTTGAGTTTTTTTGTTTCTTTATGGTTTAGATTTAAATACTATAATGTATATATTGAGTCCTGATACTGCTTTGCTACCAAACCATCATTTCATATTGTAGCTGTTTAGGATTCTGTGTCAGTGTTTAGTGCTCGATTTCAGCTGGAGATCTCGGACACACACACACACACACACACACACACTCGCGTCTCGAGATCAGAGAGCTGGAATTGCTTTTCAATGACTTCACAGTGTCGTGAACATAATCACGTTATCCACAGCGGCGTGGCGCTCGGCCTTTGTGAACAAACCCAAACTCTTGGGATGATGTTTTATTTCCCAGAGGAGTGTGTTAGCTTGTGTTGTTTAGCTCGTAGAGTCGTCACATTATTTTACCGTCGCAGCAAAAAAAACGATACGATGAATTTTAACAGCGAGTTCAGAGCTTTTTCACCTTTTTTATTGTAAGCCTTTTGTTTAGATTTCCATCTGAAGAAAATTAACGTCTCTCTTTTTTTCAAATAGTAGTTTAAATGACAGTGTTTTAGTGTAAATATAATTTTTAAGTGGATTGTACTAAATTACTTATTTTCATTTCTTTCTTCTTAAAATGAAGCTTTACACTTTACACATTACAACTTCCATGTATTTCAAACAAACCAACACCTATAAAATGCTTCAAATAGTTAATTTTATAGAGTTATTAGCAGTCATAACATTTTGTAAAATTTTACTTAAGCATGGTGTTCATAGGGCTACATATCGGCTACATAAGTGCTACATGACAACTGACATAAACCAAAGTAAACATTTATAAAGCCTTATTCCAACAGCCATCAGAATGCTTTCATCAATTTCGACGTCAAGTTGTCATTAGACTTTAGGATGTTATGACTGTTCTACTTTACTTTAAACCATCATAACATCATCGTAGGCTTTATAAAGTGTTACATAAACCTATATAGACATTTATAAAGCCTTATTCCGACAGCCATCAGACTCCTAGACTGCTTTTGTACGTTTTGATGTCACTTTAACATTAGGCTGTTATAACACTTTCTGGGTTGATTTACATTAATGCATCATAGCAGTGCTGGTATGTCAGACTCACACAGTGGTTATAATGTGACATATATCATAAGATTAATAAGATTTTTTTTTAAATAAATGTCAAGACAGAGTTATGTATTTACTATTACCATTAAATCAAGCCGATTTAATTTCACTACTTATGTTTATAAAGACTTATGACAGTGCCGTAGAACCATAATGACATTGTAATAACAGAGATATGTACAAGTTACCTTCTCTGGCTCTAATTATGTTATTTATAAGATGTTTATGAAAACCTATGACACTACAATGACACTTATGTATATTCTCTTTGTCACTTAATAAGTATTTATATCATATTTATGAAAACCTATAAAACTAGATTGAGATTATAATGACATCTTAACGATATTATAAATAGTTATGTATATATGTTTCTATTCACTAATAATTACTTATAGCATATTTATATATAACATATGGCACTACAATGACACCGTAATAACACCTTAATGATACCATAATAGCAGAGTTAATGTATATTTGTTCTCTGTCCCTTAATTAGTATTTATAACATGTTTATGAAAACCTGTGACACTACAATGACAGCATAATGACAGGGTTATGCATATATTCTCTCTGACCCTTAGATAAAATGAGTTATGTTGTATTGTTTATAAGATATTTATAAGATAAACTTATGTCAGTTGACTTATGTCAACTGTTATGTCAACTTGACAGCCAAATTGATAATCACAGCCTTCAGTCAGCTGATGTGTGTTGGAATAAGTCTTATATGTTTATGTATGTTTATGTCAGATGTCACTTAGGAAGGGCTAATGTAGGTGTTATGTAGCCTTATGAACACAGCCCTTATGTAATGTGCTAATCTTTTATTAAGAATTCAATGAATTGAATTATACAGATTACAGTGGCCTGGTTTGAACCGTTTCATTTTTCAACAGTGTGGGTCGAGATTGTGATTAATGACACACACACACACACACACACAAACACACACACACACACACACACACAATTACATTTCAGCACCGCTGACACAAGCAGAATACTAAAATTTGGGTTTTATTCGCTTCTTTTAAAATGCACTAATGGATGCAGTTAAGCCCTGAGCTGAAAGCATACGTGCACCCACACACACACACACACACACACACACACAAACACACAAACACACTCACACACACACACTGAATTCCAGGAGTCTTACCGAGCTCTCATCAGACCACACTGAGAATTCAAGTGTAATGGATTTTTTTTTACGGATGACAGACATCCACCTGTGGCCTCTAACACACACACAAACACACACACACAGACACACACACACACACACACGTTACTGGCAATTCAGACATATTAGGTAAATAGTGTATATAGTTTTTGTATTGAAATGAAAGACATGTACAGTAAATGTTCATAACGCCTCTTGATTGACGTATTGTGTATAATTTAATGTAAATATAACGTATAGAACTGCGACTATAGGGACCAAATATCACAGCCGGCGCTTTTCCATTCGCACATCCGCTATAGAATGAGCGGTATAGTGAGACGGAAATGTGTCCTGAATGCATAAGCGATGTGAAACTCAGCTCTGATGGAACACAGAACATGTTCTGCATTAAACCCTTTAAAACCTTTACATTATTTTTTTAATTTAAAAAAGTAAAGAAATGATGATTAAATTATTATTCTCTTCATCGAATGCCTTTGTACAGTACCTCACTCTCCTTGGTTTTTATTGTAAAACCTCCACCATGTCACGCACTTTATCCCTCATGTGAATGTAATCTGAACAGCAATCATACTTTCTCCACACTTTTTTCTGTAAATAATGCTCAGACATGTTGAAAGTATTAGCCATGACATGATTGTAGCGCATGTGTATAACATGTCAATTCTGTTACTTATAGAAATTAAAGTTTTTTTTTAATCGTGAAGTCATAAAGCTGCATCAAGATAGCATTTTTATTCTTAAAGGAGCCGTATGTGATTTTTTAAATTTAATAAGTGCCCTCTGCTGTCTGCGAGGCAAAACAAAAACACTAATGAGCCTTCATTTATACCTAATTATACCTGCTAATTATACCTGAGCAAATCTGCTTCGTTATTGGCCTTTTAAGAAAAAAAAAGAGGCGGAGCTGTGCAGCTCTGATCAGCTAAGGAGGTGGGTGTGGGTGGGGCTAATTTCAGGGCCAGAAAAATGTACACTACAATGATGTATAAAGATCGTCTCTATGGGTGAACCCTTAAAAGTTCTATAGCAGAATGTCCCTGTCAGAAACGCTTTCTGTAGCATGTCTTAGGGATCCAGCATTCATAATGCATTATAAATGAATTTATAGCATGTTATATAGCATACATAATACCTTATAACCCCTGACATACTGTAAATCTGTATACGTTTCATTAGCGGTTATAGTTACATTTTTTTAGCTAGTTACAGATGTAATGCTTTTAAAGCTTGAGTATTTGACTATACGTACAGCTTGTAACAGGAGCTTATAATGCTTCATAAAGTATTATGATAACTATAACTACTTATGGGCATTTATTAACAGTTAACTTAGACATTATAAGACTTTATACAGTCTTTTGTAGGTGTCTATAACTATTATGAATGTTTATAGACAGTTCTATCAGACATTATAAAGCTTCAAGTGAAGTTATCAGGTTTTTTAATTTTAAATGTCCTTTAAATGAAAATGAAATTTCATTTCAATACATAATACCTTACGAAGCACTATGACCTTTGTTTATATGCTTTAAGTGGTAATAAAGTGTTATGTAGGTATTTATAACTACTTATGAGCATTTATACAGGCATTATAAGGTGCTATAAGGACAGATTAACTGGGTGCTGGGATTGATAAAATATGCAGGTTTTATAACATGTTATAAATGTATAATGTTATAAAACTCGAATATTTTAACAAATATTAACAAGTTTTATAACATTTTATAATGTATTATGAATGCTGGGTTCACAGAAAGGTGTTATGAATGCTTTATGTAGGCCAGAACTCTTGAGAAACTCTTTTTAAAGATGGAGGTTGCTGATTGGCTCCATGTTTGTGTTTTGTTCATATATTCATGTATTCAGACTTTTTTTTTTTGTTAAAGATTGTAGTCTGTCCTCGATTTTTGTTAGTTATGAAAAAAAATTTGGAGTACAAACTTCATGCGTCCGTCCATCGTAATAAAACATCCGCAGGTGTTCATTTGCAGAGCACCAGCTTCAGAGCTTTTAAGGGTTGTAGCTTTAGGAAACCGAGCTGGAATAAATCTGTGATGACGTTTGGGGCGATTCAGAAACGTGGGTCAGGAAGAGTTTCATGTTTCATGCGCTGGCATTCCAGCACTGCGCTTTATTTTGTGACTTGAGGGCGAGTCGGTTGTGTTATTACCTCCTCGTGAACTCTGGACCAGTCTGGCAACACACAAAGTCAGGCTTCAGGTCATGGCTTTATTAGAGAGGATGTGACGTGTCTCATGCAGGCTCATCCTGCTGCTTCGGTTTTATTTTAATCATTTATTTCTCTCTAATCCTCAGTTATAACAGTTCCGCTGTTGTCCGCTGGTGAAATGAAAATGTGCCAAAAATACTTTTTTCTACAGATGTTCATATGATGATTTAATGCCTCACAGCTTTGAATTTGTTAATACAAGAACAAAAAACCAGGCCACTGTTATGTTCTTGTGCCTCATTAAATAAAAAAGGCAATTATAATTGACTGTGTAAGAACAAAAATACCTCGCGCTTGTGTTTCTGTCGAATAAAACGGAGTTCTGGAGTTATTCATTTAAAATAGCACTAATTACGTTTATTGTCTCATTGTGAAGAACTGCTTTAAAGCCGTGACAGTCTAATTGAACTACAGTGATTTTTTAAAATGTTATTTTTTCTCTCTTTTTTGGTTGTGCAGTATTGTAAAACGAGTTCTCATCCTGTCTATAACACAATAATAATGTGCATTATGTCTCTTTTATGTGAAGAATAAATTTGATTGCTTCTGCAGAATGAAACCGCAAGAGGATTTATTTAGACGATTAGGTTTATGATTTATGGACTTGTCAGATATATGATGTGATTGAAATAAAATGTATTAAAAATATTCAATTTGGGTTTTTTTTTTCATTCACTCAAGAGCACGCTGAACCTGAGCTCACTAAGCCATTATTCTGATTGCAGTTTTGCTTTATAAAGTGTTATGCAGGTAGGTATAACTACTTATGAGCATTTATACAACTTGAGTCAGGCATTATAACCCTTAAAGTGAAGTCATAGGCTTTATAGCATGTTATACAGGTAACTATAACTACTTAAACATTTATACAGACTTAGGCATTATACGGTGTTATACAGGTAACCCTTATAAACTACTTGTGAGCGTTTATACTGACTTGGGTCAGGCATTATAAGGCTTTATAAAGTGTTATGCCGGTAACTATAACTACTTGAGCTTTTATATAGACTTGTGTCAGGCATTATAAGGCTTTAATCATCAATCATTTAGTCATAGGCTTAATAATGTGTTATTCAGGTAATTATAGCTGCCTATGAGCATTAATACAGACTTCTCTCAGACATTATAAGGCTTAATAAGTGTTAGGCATGTAATGATAACCACTTATGAGCATTAATACAGACTTGTCAGGTGTTATAAGGCTTTATAAAGGGTTAGGCAGGTAATTGTAACAACTTATTAGCGTTAATACATACTTTTGTGTTATCCTGGTGAGTATAACTACTTGTGAGCATTTATACTGACTTGTGTCAGGCATTATAAGGCTTTATAAATTGTTATGCAGGTAAGTACTCATGAGCATGTACACAGGCGTTATAAGGAAAGATTAAATTATCAGGGGATTGTTAGAATATACACGTCATGTATCACACTATAAAGGCTCTTATAATGCATTATGAATGCTAGATTCATGCACAAAGAACGTTATGAAGGTTTTAAGTAGGCCAGAGCTTTTGAGAAGGAAAGTCTGAAGGTGTAGGTTGCTGATTGGCTTCATGTTTGTATTTTATTCATACATTCCGATTTATTTATAAGTGTACTGTATATCAGAAAATGGTTCACTGTGGCTTTTTTTTTTTTTTTTATCGCACTTTTCTCTAAAAACGCTGAAGTAGAGCGTCGCACTCATCACACACGAGTTTCCACTGAAACCTCTGAGTTGAGACTAATCCCTGAACCCTGGGGATGAGTGTGTTTACAGCTCTCTAAATTCCCACACAGGAAAGTAAGTTGTTGTTGTTGTTGTTGTTGTTATGAAACACATTTTTACTTTCAGTAGAGCGAGCATCGCACACACAGTAGAGTTATTAGCTATTAATTATTAGCACTCTGCAACGCTAACAATAATGAGCACAGTTAAATTACAATTTTTGAGGTTTTTATTTCGATTAATATTTTATTTCAAGATAGCATTCTTTATTTCAAGTTATTATCTCATAATATCTAGTCACTTCTTATTGACATTTTATCTTGTTATTTTGATGTTAGAACTTATTTAGAACTTGTTATCTTATATTATTATTATTATTATTATTATCTTGTTATTCTGAGATATCTTGTTATTTAGACTGATCTCAAGCTATAATGTCATTATTCTGACCCAATATCTCATTATTTAAAGACCCCATGTTGTTATTTTAACTTATTATCTTGTTATTTTTGACTTATTTCAAGATGTATCATTATTTTGACTTAATATCATCTTGTTAATATCAAGATAGTAACGACATAATATCTGGAACTAAGAAGAAGAAGAATGAGATATTAAATCAAAATAACAACATACTATCTTGACGTAATGAGATATTACATCAGAATACAATTTGAAACACAATTTTAAGTCAAAATAACAAGACAATATATTGAAATAACAAGATAGTAACTTTTTATGTGAAAATAATGAGATTTAAGTGAAAACAACAACATATTGTGTAGTTATTATCTCATTACTTCAAAATATCTTGTTATTAAGTCAAATTAACAAGATGTTCATTAAAAATAGCAGCATAAATAATGAGATATTGACATTAAACCCTTAATTATCCAGTGAGCCCTTAAAGAACTCTTGAAGAACCCTTTATGTGTTAATTGATTAAGTACTAACTCCAAATTATTGCTTGTTATTTTCTGCATAATATCCGGAACCTGGCAGCATTTGGATAAATTTTCTTGGTACATATTTATTTTTTTAAAAAAAGGGGGTTCTTTAAGGGTTCATTGGATAATTAACGGCTCTCAGCTACCTAAAAGAAACCCTTTCTGAAAAGACACACTGTGTTGAACCTGAGACGACAAATGAAGACCTCTTATGGGTTCTAGATCTCGTCTATGAATGTTAAACTACCAGTGTGTATTGATTTCCTTGCTGATTATTAAATTACATTAAACTTCATAAGATTGCTGTAATGATTAATAAACTTCATGTACATTTGAGCTGACGTGGTTTGATCCTAAAAGCTTTTTGGAGAATCTACATGAAGATCATTTCATTTATTTGTTTTTTATTTGTTGACCCGGCTGTTTTATGTGTTATTTTACTGTTTTAATTTTAATATTTTTCTCATGCAGTTTTATTTCTTGTACTATTTTACTCAATGTACAGCACTATGGTCAATGCTCGTGTTTGTAAATGTGCTTTAAAAATAAAACTTATTTACTTACTTCAGACTGAACTGGAAAACAATCAGAATAAAATCCCGAAAACGTTTAATAATCTGCGTAAGATCTCATGTGTTGCTTGTTTCATTAAAAAGTCTAACATTTTGAGAATTCAGGTGATAATTTCAGAACAGAATAATACCAGAGTAAAGATTTATCCTCATAAAGAGCGTACCAAATCGCATCTTTTGTCAAGCAGGTCATTATGAAACATCATTAGCAGCTTCGTACACTTCTCAGCTCCCGGAGTTCTCTCCGACATGGTCTCCTAATCAGAGAAGCAAGCTCTGCACTTTCCCATCATTACTTATCTCCGCAACCGCAGGCCTGCGGTGGCATTTTTATTACTCTCTTTTCTCAGTTTTTCAATAATTTGCTGCAATTTGACAGTATAATGACTTTGCGTTGAGGAAGCGTAATGACACGACACAAGGAACAACAAGCCTATTAACGTCACTATGACATGTTTAAGTCCTAAAGGTGGTCACGATAAGTTTGTAGAAAATTTCCTGAAAATGGCTTAAGAGAGGTCAGCGTGTTACGTTGCAGTCTTGAGATTTAAAAAAAAAAGGACATCATTAATGACATCACTTAATTATGTAGAAAATCTGATTCGTTCCTCCTTCAACTGTATTCATACTGATGAGATTTGGATGAAATATGAGACATTAATAAATCTCTCAGACACGTGATCCGAGGTCGAGTTTGGAGCACCAGAAGAAAAAAAATTAAAATAAACATTTATAATGACAAATAAAAGAAATAAAAAAATATACTTAAAAAGGGAAAGAAAAGTTTTTTTTTAATCATGCATATGTGTACATCAGCAACAAAAAATAAAATTTAAAATTAAAAATGTAATCAAAAATTAAAATAAATAAATAAAAGTTCAAAAAAGGCAAGAAATAATAATTATGCACGTGTGCATGTGCACGTCAACAAATCAGAACCAAAACACAATTTTGTGTGCAAAACAGCAGCAAGTGCATGGGAGAAAAAAAAAGAAAAGGAAAAGAGAAAACAAAGAGACAAACAACACAGTGAGGAGGAAAAGTCTCAAGTCTAGGTTTTGTTTTGTTTGTTACTGCTTCTCTGAACGTGAGCGAGAGCTGGAGGAGTCCGTGCTCCCGATAAAGACTCGCCGTTTATCCAATTAGCATTTTGTCTTTTCAAAGAGAGATCAATGGAGGCAAGCAGCCAGGAAACGAGCAGCGATCGACTGCTGAGCAGGAAGCACCGGTGAAATTCTCAAAGACATCTCCGCAACAAACTACATGGAAAGTTGGCTATATCGTTTAAAAAAAACACAACATAAACGTAGACATAACAAAATAAAAAAAACACCAAATACATGAGAGCAGTAGGATCATCACTGTTAGTTTTCACTAAATTGTGAAAAGTCATCATTTTTGTTTTGTAAAGTATCTCTTTACCATGAATGTTAATGGTAACCTGCTGTTTTTTTTTTATTTTTTCAAGATTTACATAGCGACAAGATCATAGTTTCACTAGCTAGCATGTAGCTCACTATCTACCACGGTGTATGATATGATGGATAATAACAGATCATGTGAAATCTTTAAATTCTTATTAAACATCCAGTAACAATTCATGTTTATTGCAGCATGCTGGATAAAAATGATCTAAAAATCCAGCAGAATCACACAATCACCAGTTTATATTGTCTCACCATTTTCTGTAACTACAAAATTACAAAATCTTAAAAAAAAATACTAAATTCCTGAACACAAAAGTAAATATAAATAGATTTTTCTGTTCCTGCAGCATGATGCTACCACCACCATGCTTCACGGTGGAGATGGTGTTCTCAGAGTGCTAAATTCCGCCAAACATAGCGCTTTCTCCAAGGCCAAAAAGTTCAATTAGACCAGAGATCATTTTTCCACGTTTACAGTAACAGTCCATGTTTTTTTAAACATTCTGGATAAAAATGAGTTTCTCTAAAAATCCAACAGAATCGCATCATCGTGATAACATATGGTTATCATGTCACCTTGTAAAATGTTGTATCTTCTGTAAATACAAAATTACAAAAATCTTAAAAAGTACAAAATTACTCAATACAAAAGCAAATATAATTTTTTTTTTAACAATTTTTTTTTTTTGTATTCTGTATATATCTGAAATACTGTTTATCCTGACTAATAACATCCAAAAATGTGACATAAATTAACAGGATAAAACAGGATAGATTTTTGCTATTTTAGAGAAATAAAGAAATTTTAGAGAAAAAAAGAGATAAGTAAAAATTAGACAATTACAAACCGTGTGTGATTTAAGAGCGAGCTAGCTAATAGCTAGCTATTTTATATGTCAAGTAATACCTAAGTAATTGGTTTGTTTATTTTATTTACTATCTTTTTTTTTTTTTTTACAAAACAAGGAAAATTATTATTTTTTTGGTCACAATTCTGAGATTTGCAAATAATAATAATTACTTCATCCCTCTTACCCTCAACCCTGACCAGGTTCCCAACATGATGCTACCATCACCATGCTTCACAGTAGGAATAATGCTCACTGAGTGTTGGGTTTCTGCCAAACATAGCGCTTTGTGCCAAGGCCAAAAAGTTCAATCAGATCACAGAACCTTTTTCCACGTGTTTGCTGTTTCTCCAACAGAATATCATGTGATTTTCCGGTTTATGGTTGTCCTGTGATCAGCGTCTGCCATCTGAAGTGATTGGAATATGATTAAGTTCAGGGAATTTACAAAAAGTGCTGAACTCTGAACTCACATCACCAGAAATAAATTCAAAGTCTTAGAACTTCTGAAAAACACATCACTCGTGACTGAGCTAAATTGAGTGAGTCAATCTTACAACATACAGCTCTGTAAAGACACCCGGTGTGATGCGTCTGATTTCTGAGCCGAGCGGTGAGATCTCCTGTGCGGTGAGCGCTCACGTTCTGCTGAAATGCATTTGCTCATTATCACAAGCGCCTCAGGCTCTTCATGCTGAGCTTCATTTGACTGAAATCTCACCTGGAAGTCGCACAGTATGTGGTGAAGCTCATGTTCTGTTCAGTACTCAATGATCCAGACCAAAGATTAACATTTCTTAGCAATATGATCATAAAAAAGATTTTCAAAATCCAAATATTACAACATACTGTGTACTATTTCAATAAAGCATTGTCTCAGTAAACCTTTGCAGAAACTAATGTAACAGAAATTTAAATCATGTTTAGTTTTAGATTTTACAAATCTGATGAATTTTTACTTCCTTACCTTAGAGACAAATGAACTTAAGCATAATCCCTGCAATGTAAACAGAATTATTAATAAATTATTATTAATTAAAGCACTGAAATAAATTAAATAAAAAAACAATAATTAAGAAATTAAACAAAATATATTAATAATGAAGTAAATAAATAAAAATACATACATAAGTAATAAATATTGAAAATAACTAAGAAAAACATAAGTAAATAAATACATAAGAAAGAGAAAGAAAGAAAGAAAGAAAAAGAAAGAAAATTCAAAACACAGTTTCTGGGTTTTTTTTTTTTTTT
>CM040481.1:695543-713452 GCA_022758105.1 Pangasianodon gigas
AGAAATAAGAAGCGAGTCGACAGTCAAAGTCTCCAGAAGAACTGTGGCTGCTTCTGCAAGATGCTCAGTAACACTTCCAGCTCATTTCCTTATAAAACTGCACACACTGCACCTGAGATACTGTTTTATTTTAAAGCGAAGGATCGTCACATTAAATATTGACTTTGTTTCATTTATTACTGTTTACTGCTCTTTATAGTATTTTTTTAATGTAGAAACATTTAATTTCATTATTTTTGAAGGCGTCTTTGCTCTACAGCAAGACTTTTGCCCAGTACTGTGTGTGTGTGTGTGTGTTTTGGTGTGTGTAAAGTGGTACGTGAAGTGGTTTGACCGGAGCGATCAGTGGGTCAGGACTGAGAGTAAAATCACAATGTGGTGTGTGTGTTTGTGTGCGTGTTATTGCGTGTGTGTGTTATTTTGTGTGTGTGTGTGTGTTATTGTGTGTGTGTATTTTTGCCCTGCAGAATCAGTCAGGTTTCATTACAGCTGCGTTCGTGTGCTAAATAACAGAAGTGACAGAACGGCGCTGATGTAGCCTGAGGAGGATAAAAAACACACACCAGTGTGGATTTACATCCAGAACCTGAACTGAGAAAACCTTTAATAAACCACAGCAGATCCTCCGAGCGTCAGTAACGAAGGAAAACATCTGTGTATTAAAGAGTTAAAATTACAGATGTACAGATGAACACTTTAACATTCCTGCTTTGATTTTGGGATTTTTAATAAAACAAATACATTTTAGAAATTAGAGATTTAAATGATTATTTAATACGCCCTCTAGTCACCTTTCAAGCTTGAGATTATTTTACTTTGTTATTATTTATGTCACACATTTCCCTCTTTCTCTTTTTGCATGAATTTATATTTATTCTCCATGTTAAAGCTCAGTAAATGTATTTATTTATTTATTTATTTTTATAGGCTTTTGCTAAAGAAGGAGCTCAGGTCATTGCAACAGACATCAACGGAGAGAAACTGAAAGAACTGGATGGAACTGCAGGTAGTGAAGCGACGCCACCTGGTGACGCTGCAGCCAGGATTTAAACCTTTAAACTTTATAAAAATATAGTTATTAAAGTTTAGATGTTAATCAAAGATGTAATTCGGAGATATAAATAGATTTTTAAGCAAATTGATGCAGTTCATTTAATTTAGTTATTTTTTTCCTGTAGTTTGCATTGTGATATATTTTAAAATAATAATTTTTTAAAAACAAAATATTATCATTTTCATTCATCATCATCACTCAAAACATCTTCATGCGATTCGTAAGATATTTCCATTAGGCATGTTTAAATATTTCTAATAATTAATACATTTTAAAATTATTTTTTATCCCGTGTTTTGCTTTTACTTTCCTAAAGTAAGTCCTTAAAAACAAAAAATAATGCATTTTTATTTTCTTTTTTTGTCTTATGACTCTTTTGTTGTGTGATGCATATCATTAATGTTGCACTTTTATATATTGTATTAAATTTTACATCAATTTTATAAATTAATATAAAAACCAAAGTATTTAGTATAGTTTTAAAAGTGTATAATATTTATCTTTATGTATGGTTATGTGTAATAATTATATAATATGCATGTTTAATGGTAATATTTATGTATTATGAGTAATACAATATAAAAAATATAAAATTAACTAAACAGATCAGTTAATAGAAATATTACTATGAGCAGATAAATAAAAATAAATCTGAAACTTTAAGAAATTGGTGATAAAACAGTGATTTTTTTTCACATTCTGAGCTGCTATAAGATTCTACATTAAATAATGAATTTAACAGCAATTGTTATCAATATTGTTAGAAATAAAAGTTTGAATATTGCTTTTATGCACTGATTTGAGACAAAATCACACTGAACTGTTAATATTATATTTAAAAGATTAACATCGTGTTGTATTTTCTTCAGGAATCAGGACGAAGGAGCTGGATGTGACGAAACAGGACCAGGTGGAAGCTCTGGCTAAAGAGCTGGAGCGAGTCGATGTGCTGTTTAACGTCGCGGGGTAACGACTTTCATTCAGCTCTGATCTTTATATTCCATATTAATCCTCCAATAATTCTCAAAAACACCCTCACTCTGATCAGCATTACACACTGAAAACAAACTAATAAATAAACAAACAAACTAACTAACTAACTAACTAACTAACTAACTAATTAATTAATCTAACGTCAGTGTGAGGTGTGGCAAAAATAATAAATAAATAAACAAATAAACAAAAAAATGAATAAATAAATAAGTCATCTGCAGTCAGTGTGAGGTGCGACAAACTAATAAATAAATAAATAAATAATCTGCGGTCTGATTTGAGAGTGTGTGTGTGGCAAAATAATCAATAAATAAATAAATAAATAAATAAGATTAAAAAAATAAATAAAAGAGAACATTAACACTGCAGCACTGTGCATTGTTATTACTTATTTCTTCTTTTATTTATTATTGATTTGAAATGTAATATTTTTGTAATTTTTAATTTCATTTATTGGTCTGATACATATATATATTTTTTATTTCTACTATCTTTAATATTCAGCATACTTTATTATTATTATTATTATTATTATTTAGTTTTAATACAGACATTCTCATATAGAGTTATTTTCTTAATAATAATGTTATAATGTATAAATAATAAGTATAATATTTATGCATATCAATAATTTATTGTAAAAAAAATCACCTGGATTTTTTTTTGTACATTTTTTAAAAAAGCACTACTGCATGTATAAGAAGTGCTGTATGAGAAAAGATTATTATTAATAATAATAATAATAATAATAATAATAATAATATCAGTAGTGGTAATGTAGCACTTCACATCTGTGTTAGTTCTTTATCAGTCTGTTTTTTGGTTTATTCCCCCCCAGGTTTGTTCATCATGGTACGATCCTGGAGTGTGAGGAGTCGGACTGGGACTTTACCATGAACCTGAACGTCCGCAGCATGTACCTGATGATCAGAGCTTTCCTGCCCAAGGTCACGCACCTGCACATGAGCAAACCAACATAAAGCTCCGTTTACTCTCACAATACCTTCAAATACATCCGAGTCAACTTCATCAGCTGTGATGCATCTGCCATGTTTAGTTTTTTTCACTTAAATGAGCTATAAAAAAGGAATTTTAACTTATAACCTCTAGACTTTATTGTCACGTCACAGTTTACACAGTCATAAGAGATGAGTGAAATTCTTACGTTATAGAGTTACAGTCCGTTAGAAAGAGCTGATCTGATGGAGAAAAGGGTGCCAATATTTACAAACGTCCACTCGGTTGTTTGCGTGCTCGCAATATCTCCTCAACGTTACTGTACTGTGTTCATGCACGCAGATGTTGGCTCGCAGGTCGGGGAACATCATTAACATGGCGTCTGTGGCCTCAAGTATCAAAGGCATGAATACGTATTTACTGTTATTGTGCATTTCTCATGATTTATTGTATTATTTAAATGTTAGGACTTTATAATTGCGGTTATAAACATGTCAATTTAAGTGTGTGTGTGTGTGTAGGTGTAGTGAACAGGTGTGGGTACAGCACGTCTAAAGCGGCAGTCATCGGTCTCACCAAGTCTGTAGCTGCAGATTTCCTCGAGCAGGGGATTCGCTGTAACTGCGTCTGCCCCGGTACTCTTTTACACACACACACACACACACACACACTCACACTCAGACACACACACACACACACAGAGTCTCCGTATCTACAGAAAACAAATACATTTACCTTGAATTCACTCAGGATCAGGATCAGGGCTAATAATAACTGATATATGCTCTACAATATTATTACACTTTTAATTGTAGAATATCTGCCTGAGATTTCAATTCATACTTTTTTGCTTTTTTTTGCTTTTTTGTCAGCTCGAGTTCTTCCTCTCGTTTCTCTCTACAGGAACTGTAGACACTCCATCACTCAGAGACAGAATCCAGGCCAGACCTGATCCTGAACAGGTACAAAAGTCTGAGGACAAGACCAAAAAAAAACCTGATTATTGTTTTAGACTTGGAATAATCATCTCATTTTTAAATAAACATATTTACATTTACATATAGATTTTACTGGAGTTTGAAAGGAGACGATATAATAATCCCAGTAGTCATGTGCTGATCAATGCCTAGATATTTCCTGCAATAAATATTTTAGGAAGAAAAACATGATAATGATTGTGTGACGATAAATATTATAAAAAAATATAATATTTTACCTGCTGCAGCTTCAGAAGGACGTTTTTTTCTCACACAGCTGATTCCTCTGTTCCTCTGAAAACTCAAATAATTTGCTGATTTGCTTTTTTGCTTTGTGTGTTTTTTTTTTTTTTTTTTTTTTTTTTTTTTTTTTTTTTTTTTTTTTTTTTTTTTTTTTTTTTTTTTTTTTTTTTTTGGTTTAACGTTTGTTAATTGGAAGGTCATGAGTTGAAATCCCAGCAGCACAGCCCTTAACCCTCGACTGCTCAGCTGTATAAATGTAAGATAGTGTAAGTTGCTGGAAAAGGACATCTGCCAAATGCTGTAAATGTAAACATTGCATAGCAACATATCAAACTTTCACCTGAATGCTCTATATGTTACATTCTGCACCAGTGTATTAGCTCAGTGGCTGAGCTGCTAATGTTGGGCCTCATGAGATAAATGTAAGTCGCTCTGGATAAGGGCGTCTGCTAAATGCTGGCAATGTAAATGTTATACTACTTCCTGGATTGTCAGGTTTGAGCTCACAGACACTTTGAAGAATCCAGGATCGGGTCAAATAATTTACAGTCCAGTCCAGCTAACTGATGAGTCTACAGCCCTGCTCACACACAGTATTCCTGTGATAAATCCCACTTTCATACGAACAGCTAATGATTACAGTGGAGGACTCAGATTTATTTTTGACCACTTATTCACTTTCCAGCTACTTCTTCGTGTGCTCACACATGCTGACATGGCTTACGAATAAAGAGAGTTTATGGCGATGTGTGCTGTAAGTATCTAAAGTCTTCTTACTTGTTGTGTTTCAGGCATTTAAGGACTTCATGGTGAGGCAGAAGATCGGCAGGATGTGCACTGCAGAGGAAGTGGCTCATCTGTGTGTTTATCTCGCCTCCGACGAGGTCAGTTCAGAAAATTAAATTATTAACAAGTCTCAACGATGTACCGGCATTAGCCGAGTTACAATATTATTACAATATTTTATTTAAAAAATACAAGATACTATACTATGTGTTGTTCATGACTTGTTTCATTGGTCAACATTTGATTTGTGACTGTGTATCATCATCATATAATATGACATCACTTCCTGTGTTGAAAATAATAACATGCAGGCAGACAAAAATTCGAAGAAATTGTCAAAATTATATTTTCGGAAATTCAACATTCAACAAATTCAACATTTTTGATGGTTTCATGTTAAACTTTAGTCACTGTTTTAGTTTACTGGCAGCCAATCAGAGCAAACCTGGGAGCAGAAACGATTACGATTGGTTAAAAGTAAAAACTGAAGGAGGCGGAGCTTATCGCTTGTTCAGTTAGACAGCAGCAGGTGAAATTCCTCTAATATGACAAAAAATCATGTATAATAATAATAATAATCTGTAATTATCACAAAATTATAACGTCTTGTGATTAATATTTATCACAATCATTTTTTCTAGTGTGTGTAATATCACGATATATCATCTATACAATTATCATCACATGCCTATTTGGATTATTCTGTCATTTTAATTTATTTTATTTTTGGCTCCTTTTAAGCTACAGTCAGCTCCAGAAATATTGGCACCCCCATGAAACTGAGCATCGTTTTTAGCTTAAACGTGTAGAGATGCTGTGTAATTATTTATCAAACTAAAAAAAATTACTCATGTAGTGTACACTCCTGGGCAAAAAAACAGGCCAAGCCCATGGCAAAATGTCAAAATATGAAGCTTTTAATGGTCTTAAGGACAAATGATTGGTGAGAAAATGAGTAGGAATGAAACAGATGCACTCCTGAGAGCTCCTGTGCCTCCATTCGCTGGTTTCCTTTTTGCTGTTTGGGGAAAAGCTAGAAACAGGGAAATTCACTTCTATAGTCTTCTTGTACGCAAAGGTGAAATCATGATAACGATTAAAATGTTTGATGTAAAATTCAAACTAACACGTCTGGGTGTACAAACTTTTCCAAAAATACCTTCTAGGATGTTTTTTTTCTTTAAAGATTAGTGATTATTTGGTTACGTGCCGCACCTGATGCAGCTCATCAAGGACCACGAGGCTTAAACATTTAAAGAAACTAAAGGGAAAAGCTCTCGCATACTGAGCTCCTTTATCTATCTGTTTCATTCTTGCTCATTTCCTGACCAGTGATTTGTTCTTAAGACCATTAAACACTTAATATTTTGCCATTTTGGGCTTAGACCATTTTTTTCCCACCAAGGAGTGTAGTTGTTTTCTTCAAAACACTGAGCTCAAAACTATTGGCACCTCCAGTAGTAGTACAAAGCCATGTGCTCATGAATGGATTTGTTGTTGTTGTTGTTGTTAATGTAATTATTATATCTGTTAACTGAAATGAGTGTATTGTTTGTGCAGTCGGGGTACGTGACCGGAGCTGAACACATCATCGATGGAGGATGGAGTTTGTGATTATTTCACACTGTGATGGAGCTGCTGTGAAATTTACTGCATTATGAAAGAAAAAAAAAATTATATGTTCCTGTCATTTCCTGTCATGATTTAAAACACATCACGTCATACTGTTTTGGATTAGATTTAATCATTAATCAAATAAAAGACAAACAGAGTGTAAAGCATTAATGATTATGGTTCAATCTTGAGATTATTTTATTATTTTTTTGTTTACACCCATTCATTTTTGAATGAAAGGGTGGCAATAATTACTCTTTCTCACTCAAAATGTCTCCTGATCCTAATGTGAGCCCTAATCTGATGTAGTGATGTTATTTCTAATAAATTTTAAAGATTTAAATGTTAGTGTTGTTCTTTTTTCCTTTTGTCATGATCAATAATGTCGTTATTAAACTCCGTGTTGTTTACAGTCGCCCACCATTTTAGCGTATCCGCTTCCCTGCTGTGCTGTGATTGGTTCAATCCCAAACGGCTTCCTATTGTCTATGTAGTGCACTGAGTAGGGTGTAACCGCTATGACGCCACAGCCTATGTAGTGCACTAATAGAGAGAGTGAGGAAGTGTTTGGGATCGAGCCGGAGATTTCGGCACTACAGCGGCTTTCTTCAGCATCCACACCTGAAGAAGAACACGAGGCACGAGTTCGCTATGAAGTGAGTAACCATGACAACCGGTTTACATTTGAACACCTATTACGCTAGCTAACGGAAATGTCCTGAGTGATTTTATCCGCCATCTTGTTTTCTTTTTTTCATTTTTTTTGGTTTTAATGAGTTCAATCTGGTCAGTTTGGATGCTTTCACTGCAATGTAAAAAATAAGAATTACAGTGTTAACGTTTATAAAGCACAAAATATCACTTTTATTAACTAAAATAGCTCCATGTTCACTAAGTGTACTAATTAGGGTAGAAATAAACACACACACACACACACACTAGAGACTGGTGCATTATGGGTCATGTGTGGATTCAGCTGCCTTAAAATTATACTTTATTTTAATGTCATTTTATAGTATTTTTTAGTATATTTTATAGTAAATATATTAGTATCTTAATCCTTGAGTCCATGTGGTGCTAATGTAGCATATGGGGAGTTAATTAGTGTGCAGTCTGGTTAAAACCGGATTAACTGTTCAATTTAATCTGCTGTTACCTCAATTTACACCTCAGTTCACATCACAACCACAAAAGTGTTAATTCAGTCCTCACTTTCATCTAAATATTATTTTTGTATGCCTAAAAACTTCATAATTTCATATTCATAATTTATTCTAAATACCTCGTATTGAGCAAAGCACAATACACAAGAAAAAGAATACACACATTACTGACCATAATGGGGTTAAAAATCATACTTTTTATGTAAGGAATAAAAATTATTCCTCTTATACCACAGCAGTTTGCCAACGATTACAATTTTTCACAAACAATCACGTCAGTTTAAAGATGTGGAACGTCAATGATACAAGTCACTTCCTGTTGTCACTTACGTTATAGCAGCTATCAGTTTTGAACAGGATGATCGGTGTACATTGTTGTTGTTTTGTCTTCTGGGAAACATGTAAATACCTTTTGTAGCTTCTGAAGGGCAGTACTAAATAAAAAAATAAGATCTTTAAATAAAATAATAACAATTTACACCGATCATCCTGTTCAAAAGTTTACACCCCCCTGGCTCTTGAGCATCAGTGAATGTTTGCAGCTTTTGTAATAGTTGTGTTCGAGTCCCTCAGTTGTCCTCAGTGTGAAAAGATGGATCTCAGCATCATATAGCCGCTGTTCAAAAGGGTTCAAATATGCAGAAGATGCTGGAAAAGCAGAGAATGTGCAGGACCTGGAGGATTTTTCTGAAGAACAGTGTGCAGTTTAACTGCTCAGGACAAACAAGAGACTCATGAACAACTATCACAAAACATAAAAACAGTCGCTGATCATCAGGTAACACACACAGTATTAAGAATCAAGCGTATGGAAACTTCTGAACTGGTTCATTTGCGTAAATTCAGTTATTATTGTGTCTTGTGGACTAGATGGAAACATCTGTTATGTGAAATAGCTTATTCAGGGCAGAACTAAATAAACAAAATGCAATTTTTATGATTCGTCTTATTTTTTTAAAATTATTAACATTTTGCAGAATCTGCAAGGCGTATGTAAACTCATGACCTCGTCTGTATAAGCTTCGTTCCCTCACCAACCTCTTTTTTCTCTCTTTAGAAGTTAATAAGACAAAAAAACACAGCTTGTCGTGTTACTGAGAAAGAACAAAGAAGCGTAAACTCCTCTGTCCTGAAGATGTCTGAAAACTTAAAGTTCCAGCTTTACCTCTGACTGTCACAAAGCGCTAACACTGGAGACTCCTTCCATCAGCGTTACATAAACGTCGTCTTAAGAAAACTTTAAGAAAACTTCACCATATCAGCGGTTAATATGGTGCGTCCATCGTACACGTCCCTGTGAATGAGCTGTTCCTATAGAAACGAGTGCATTAATATAAACCTGCACTACTGTTAGAGCTGCTGTTATAGAAAATTAATCAACACCTTCTGACCAATCACAGTCCAGAATTCAACATGCTCTACTGTGTACCATGAAAGTTTAGCAGTATAATATTTTATCCATATCACCCAGTTTTATATAACAGAGGTGCAGCTTAAACACCTGAGTTTATCCTCCCAGGTGTCTGATAGGCTGCCTGTAGCTCCGCCCAGTTAGTGGGCGGGACGTGGAGGGTGAACTTCCTCGCTGGTCAGTGCGCTACGTCAGAGATGAAGTGATCTCTCTGTATCATGGATCATGCTGAGTCTCGACCCGATTCGTCCCACTCGGTGGAGGAAGAAGCTCCTGTGGTGGGAAACCATGCTGAGGTACGTCACAGGTTAAAAATGAATTTTAAACAATAGTTTACATTTATCTTGCATTATTATTATTATTATTATCATTATTATTATTATTATTGTTTAAGCCCTGACATTCTTTATTTATATACTGTACTTAATAATTCATTCAAATTCAGTTTAAAACTAATTTAGTTTTTGTTTTACTCTATCTTATTAAATATACGATTTTAATTATTAAAATGTAAAATATTGTAATATTATTTTAATGTATATAGAGTTTATAATGTTCACACCTTTCAGTTTTTCTTTTCATCGTGTGTGTTGTTATAGATTTACACATTCTGTTGTTACATGGGAAGGTTTTATGCAGTGTGTGTGTGTGTGTGTGTGTGTGTGTGAGCGAGCATAAGACAAACCCTGCAGAACAAACAGGAACTTGTGACTCCACTGATACGCTCTTTATTGTAATATTTCTGATACTGGGACTTAATTACACGTGAGTCAACAAGAGCTGGACTTCACACGTTCTGTTCAGTTCTCAGGGCAAAATTCTTATCTGTGCTAATCACACTCACACACACACACACACACACACACACACACAGTAAGGAGTTCTTTAGCATGGTTTTATGATTAGGTTTGTATTCATATTTCCAGCACTATTCCGGTAATCAGACGTTCCAGGAGTTGTTGAGTGAGGAGACGGAGGAGACGGAGGTGCAGAGAGCCGTACACACGATGGACGCCTCCACCAACACGGAGCCGAAGCGACGATGCTGTGGGTGGCTGAGGAGGCGGTGCCCGTGTCCCCCCCGCGGCCTGCTGGCGTCACTTATTACCAAAGGTGAGTGGGATGAAGGGAAGTACCGAGAATTTACCAATAACTTCAGAAAATTATTCACAAATCCACAACGGTCCAAACCTCTGAGCCCCGAATGTGTCATTTTAAACCATTAAAATAAATAATAAATCAATTGTAAATCCTAAGAAAGAACTAAAAATGGTCCAAGGACATCTCTACACCTTTCTCATCATCAACAATAAAATGAATATGCATTAATATGCAAATTTAGACACGCCCCCACATTCTCCTGCCATTTCTATTAGCCTGATATCACTAACATTATCTAACATAACTAGCTGGTTAGCTAACTGCTAGTAAACTAGCTCACATTAGTGACACGAGAGGGATTTCAGTATCACAGTCTCCTCATTTTACAGCTGATTTATTTTACACAAGCTAAAGTCTGTCAGAAAATATTTCCACGTTACCATGACAACCAGCATCTGTTCATTGCTAACATCTGCTAGGTTTTCTAGCTAACCAGCTTAGCATTCAGGTTGTGTGGCTAAATTTATTTAACTGGACCTGGCTCTTATATTGTCTAATTTGCATATCAGACTGTGATTGGTTGAAGTTTGTTTAGTGACATCACACACACTTAGCTCATCCATAGCCGTGTGTGTGTATGTGTGTGTGTGTGTCCAGCGTCCATGGCTGCAGTGTTATTCGGAGTGGTTTGGTCCGTCACTGAGGACGAGTGTCTCCCTGGAGGAAACCTGTTCGGCATCATCACCGTGTTTATCTGCTCTCTGATTGGAGGAAAGCTGGTGGGACTCGTCCGTCTGCCCCGCCTCCCACCCCTCCCTCCTCTCCTGGGTATCACGCTTTCTTTTATTCTCTCTGACTTTTTTACTTTTCCATATAAAGTATGAATTATTGTCTGTTTCTATCAACTATTATATTAATAAGATGATGAAAAGATGATGTCATCACAAGAGACACACTAGTGATAATTACAGTTTTTTTGATGTAAATGTCCTTTAGTTCATTTTAGTTCATTTTAAATTTACATAAATATAATTAAATATTGTATTCTAGATTTATGTTTAATTAGAGTTAAAGTTAATATGCTGTAACAGACGAAAGTAGAGACTAAAATCCCACATGCCCCATGTACGTGTGACGCAAAACCAAAACTGCTGCAAGAATTCCTGCTCAAGTTGCAATTTTATTCCTGTTTACTGCTTTAAAATAATATTTTAATAATATTTTCACCTGCCAGAAAAAATAAACTGTCTTATTTAAACAAATGTCTCAGTTACATTGCAGTTGTTTTTCTTTCTCCAACCAAAATCTGTGGGAAAAGTGTAACTGATATCCCAGAGGGTAGTTAGATCTTTACTGTGTGTGTGTGTGTGTGTGTGTGTGTGTGTGTTCAGGTATGTTGTTAGCAGGTGTCCTCCTCAGGAACATCCCCGTGGTAACGGCGGCCGTGTACATCAACTTCAGATGGTCCGCCTCACTCAGAAACATCGCCCTGGCTGTCATTCTGACCCGAGCTGGCCTGGGATTGGACGCCTCGGTACGTCAATCATTCCCACACTCCGCCCACAACCTGCTGGGACACGCGTTCATGTTTTGTTCATGTGTGTAGTGCGGTTTCTCTTCATGTGTTTCAGAGCGAAATTAGAATTTTGTGCATAAGGAAAAAACGCAAGTTATGTAAGTTAATGAAAAAAAGTTCAGAAAGTAAATAAATGTATGTTAAAAGTAGTTAAAGTAAATAACTCTGCTAAGTTAAGAAAGTAGAGAAGTAAAGAAAGTTAAATAAGTAAGTAACGTTGGTCATGTTTATATGTTAAGAAAGCAAGTAAATGTCAAGGAAAGTAAATATAATTAAAATAGGTAAGTTACAAAAATAAAGTTTAGTAGTTTATTAATATGTAAATAAATATTTAAGTATGTAGAAAGTAAGTATACAGGTCGGTTAATACCTCTGAGAAAGTAAGTAAAGTAAAACTGTAGGTTAGTATATAAGTTAATAAGGTAAATGTTTGATTTTTTATTAAATGAATTTATTCTGAGGCTAATCAGGTTTATATTTATATTTGAAAGATTACACTAAAAAACAGTTAACGTGATGAAGTGGAAAAGTATTTAATTACTAACTTGGCTAAGTAACTGTAAAGCTAAATAAATATGATTTCTAACAGAACTTGATGGAAACTTTTCACATCTTCTGCTGAAAACTGCTGTTAAAACTTTATAAAAAAATTATAAGTTAATAAAAACTTTTAAAGTTAAAAAACAAAATGAATACAGTTTTTGTTAGTAAGTTAATAAAAAAATTATAACATTAATAAAAACGTTATAAAGTCAATAAAAACGTAACTATAAGCTATAAAAAATAAACTTGATGTTAATAAATTTAAGAAAGTAAGTAAAGTAAGTGTGTAGGTAATCTGCTGAAAACTGCAGTTAGAACTTTATACGTTAATAAAAACATAACAATTTATAAAGTAAAGTAAGTATGTAGATACTCTTCTGCTGAAAACTGCAGAACGTAAAGTAAGTATGTAGGGAAGTTATTAAATGTGAGCTTTCACGTGCTGTTGATTTCAGGCGCTGAAGAAGCTGAAGGCGGTGTGTGTTCGTGTAGCTGTGGGTCCGTGTCTGATCGAGTCCTCGACTGTGGCTCTGCTGTCTCACTTCCTCATGGGACTTCCCTGGATCTGGGGCTTCATACTGGGGTTCGGCTGCAGCTAATAAACACACACACACACACACACACACATACACACACTTTACAGTTTAACACAGGTGCAGCTTAAGTAAAAGGTGCTCACAGTTATAATTAGTTGTTAATTTGTCATGTAGATAAGTTGAGAAGGTAAGTAAAGCGTAACTGAGCGATGAGACTGAGTGTTGTGTTGGTCGAGTGTCGGTGTGTTTGTCGTGTTCAGGTTCGTTCTGGGCGCCGTGTCTCCCGCTGTAGTGGTTCCCTCCATGCTGCTGCTGCAGAAGGACGGTTACGGGGCGGAGCAGGGCGTGCCCACGCTGTTAATGGCCGCCGGCAGCTTCGACGATGTCCTCGCCATCACAGGGTTCACCACCTGCCTCGGCATCGCCTTCGCCACCGGTAACCGAACCTCACGCTGTAAATCTATATCTCAGAAACTCCGATCATTCAAAAACGTGAAGTGAAAAAAAAATTGTGCCTAAAAGAGTTTTTAATCTGGATATAAACCAAGTCTCTGTGTCGCCCCCTGCAGGCTCCACCTGGTTCAACATCCTCCGAGGGCTTTTAGAGGTTTTAGGAGGTGTGCTTGTGGGCGTGGCCCTCGGTTTCTTCCTTCGTTATTTTCCCAGCAAAGACCAGGTAAAGACTCCTAATTACTCTCCACATACACGACATTACGTTAGTCTAGAGACTAAATTTACTCTAATTAGTGTATATTTGCTATAAATGTGTGATGATAATGATCGTGTGGTTTATCGTCTGTGTGTGTTGTGCAGAAAGCTCTGGTGCTGAAGCGTTCCTTCCTGCTGCTCGGTCTCAGTGTGTTTGCCGTGTTCGGCTCTAACGTGGCCGGATTCCCCGGTTCTGGAGGACTCTGTACACTCGTCCTCGCGTTCCTCGCCGGAACCGGCTGGGAAAAGAGCAAGGTACGATTCTCTCCTGCAAAAATAATAATAATTCCACTTTATTTTCTGCTTAGCTCTTTCTTTATGTTAATATATTTTCTGCATGTAGATAATAAATCACTCTATCTTCCTCTTTACGTTTCTTAATTCTATTTTCTTCTTTTGTCCTTTTCCTTTTCTTTCTTTATTCATTTTCTTTTTTTTCCATTACTGAATTACTAATTTTCAATTGAATTTACTTTTGTTCTCTTTTCCATTTTTTCTTTTCTTTCTTTTTTCCGTTTTCTTTTGCTTTCTCCTTTTTTTCCTTCTTTTCCTTTCCTTTATTTTGTCCTTTTCCTTTGCATTTCTTTCTTCCATTATTGACTTGTTTTCTTCTTTCGTTTCTTCTGTCTTGCTTTCTCCTTTTTCTTTTCTCTTTATTATTCCTTTCTCTTTACATTTTCTTTTGCTTTTCATTTTCATTAAGCCTTGCTTTATTTCTTTTCTTTCTTTATTTCTTTTTATTTTCTTTATGGTTACTTTTTCCTAATCTTTTTGGTATCCTGCCTTGATTTCTTTTTCTTTCTCTCTCTCTCTCTCTCTCTCTCTCTCTCTCTCTCTGTGTGTGTGTGTGTTCAGGCTCCTGTAGAGGAGGTTGTAGGTAAGGTATGGGACGTGTTTCAGCCTCTGTTGTTTGGGCTGATTGGAGCTGAAATCAGCTTCGGTGCTCTAGAGCCCATCACTGTGGGTCAGTCTCTCTCTCTCTCTCTCT
The DNA here is from genome assembly GCA_022758105.1 of Pangasianodon gigas. Lineage (NCBI taxonomy): Eukaryota > Metazoa > Chordata > Actinopteri > Siluriformes > Pangasiidae > Pangasianodon > Pangasianodon gigas. Next base: position 710,194 of record CM040481.1, read on the forward strand.
CTCTCTCTCTCTCACACACACACACACACACACACAAAATAATAAAGAAAAGAATCAGTTTCATAATTTTATAAATATAAAAATATCATCCAGATTTAATGACTAAATGTACTTTATCTGTCCGTATAGGTAAATAAATTGCAATAAATTAACATGAGAATGTTTAGTATCAGCACCACACTAAGTGTGTGTGTGTGTGTGTGTGTGTGTTTATCCTCAGCCCTGGGTCTCGCCGCTCTCAGCATCGCCCTGAGTGTGAGGATCTTCTTCACCTTCCTCATGGTGCTCTGCGCTGGATTTACTTTTAAAGAGAAGATCTTCATCGCTCTGGCCTGGATGCCTAAAGCCACTGTTCAGGTCACGATCACTTAAAGCTTATAACCTGTTTATGACACTTTTATATCTCACACATCTTTTATCTTTTATTCTTTACTCTTACCATTTTCTTCCTTTATTTTCTGTCTCCTTTCTTCTGAATTTAGACTGAATGTAGATTATTATTTGGAGTATTTATATATTTATATAAATATACAGTACAGCACTCATGGCTAAGTGTGATTTGTTTGTGTAGTAAACTCAGAGGAGATGTCCTGAGTCAGTGGTTTGTCCATTACTAATCAGGGAACAGGAACTGAAGGTAAAGTGAACGCTGCAAGCTGATTGGCTGAGTGTCTGTCTCGGCAGGCTGCGATTGGCTCGACGGCTCTGGACATGGCGCGTGTGAAGCAGGATGAGGAGCTTCAGCGTTTTGGTATGGACGTGCTGAGCGTGGCCGTTCTCTCCATCCTCATCACTGCTCCACTCGGAGCGCTGCTCATCGGCCTGTGTGGACCACGCCTACTGAGGAGACCCGCGAACCCCGAGTGGGGTGAGAAACACACACACACAGATGGAAGGATGGATGAATGGATGTATAGCTTGGTAGATGGATAGATAGATCTGTTGATGGATAGATGGATACATGTCTAGATAAATGGATGGATAAATTTATGTGATTCTGAAATCTGAAAGTATAAACACTGATCTGCAGACCTTTAACTCTGTGTGTGTGTGTGTGTGTGCACGTGTGTGCGCGTGTGTGCGCGTGTGTGTTTATTACAGCTGTAAGTCAGGGTACTCTGTCACCATCAGATGCCCGGGTCACCTACGAGAGTGCAATCTGAGGCTTGTGGGACTTTCCAGAACAGGCTGTCAGAAGATCAGTGACTCAGACCCTGGCTTTGTGACTCTTCTGTGTCTCCCCTGTGACTACGCTTTGACTCTTTGACTCCTCTGTTACTCTCCTGTGACTCCTCTTTGACTCCTCTGTGACTCATATCTGATTCTCCTGTGACCCCTCTTCCACATTTCTGAGAATCCACTCTGACTTTCCTGTTACTCCTATTAGACTCCTCTGTAACTCCTCTGACTCCTCTCTGACTCTTCCGTGACTCTCCTTTGTGTCTCCCTTGTGACTCCTTTGTGACTCTCGTGTGACATTCCTGTGACTCTCCTCTGACTCCTCTCTGATTCTTCCATGACTCTCCTCTGTGTCTCCTCTGTGAATCTCCTCTGACTCCTCTGTGTCTCTCCTCTGACTCCTCTGTGTCTCTCATGTGACTCCTCTGACTGCTCTATGAATCCTCTGACTCTTCCATGACTCTCCTCTGTGTCTCCCCTCTGACTCCTCTGTGTCTCCTCTGACTGCTCTGTGACTCCTCTGTGTCTCTGTGACTCCTCTGTGACTCCTCTGTGTCTCTGTGACTCCTCTGTGTCAAACGGATGATGGAGTTCTGCTATTTTTCATTGTTTCTTAGGATTTCTTTACATTTATACCATAGAATTTTTCAGGTTTACATGTATACATGTTACTCTTGTTTACTTTAAGGCCTTTATTGTTTTTTTTATCTATGTTTCTAAGGTCACTGTAGATGAAGAGATGAGTGAAAGTGGAAAATAGAGACAAACACTATTTATACTGTATAAATGTATATGGATGGAGGTCTAAATGGGACTGTTGGAATGTATTTTTATACACTTTCAGAAATTCTTTAGTGTCTGTTTAAATCTTTGTTGTAATTAAACAAAGGGATTATGTTTTAAAGACAAACTAGTGTCATGCTGGAATTATGCCATTTTGCTCACAGCGTTGTATCTGAGTGTATTTTATAAGATATAATGAAACAGTGTTAATCAGTTTTCCTCGGGTTATCATGCTGCTTTCCCTCATACAGCTCCATCATCACTGAGAACTTCATTTATTTATTTATTTACTCCTGTTTGACTGCTGGAATGAACACACTGTTGCTTTTTCATTGTTTATGATGTGTTTTTAATGGATTGTTTTGTATTTATTAGTAACAGTGTATTGTATAGACATTGCTGTGTGTTACTCTGGTCTTTATTTGTGGTTTTACTGCTATATTAGTACATTTGAAGATCAATGTACAATTACCTCAATAGTATCCAAATGTTATCCTACAGATGAATCATTCAGGAATAATGTCATGGCTCTGGTCAGTTATGACTCAGTGAATCTATTAAAGGATTTATTGACAATTATTCTAGGCACGATGTAATTAATTCACTTAGGAAATATAATCAAATTAGTGTAAAATTAGTTTTCAAATGTTATGTGCGATACAGAATTTGACCACAAGGTGGAAGCAGAGCAGAAAGTAAATCAGGACCTGTTAGTGGAGGATTGTGTTACAGGCAGAGCACAGAAAGTTTTAGACTAGTGTACAAACAAATGATTTAATATCTGAGCTCAGTAATCGTCACTCGTTCTCCTTTACCCAGTCTGTGCTATGAAATATTCTTAAGAAATATATTTCTTAGAGTTATCGTTAATGTTGTCAGTCACAAAAAAGTTAATTTGATGACGTGGAATCCACAATTAACATTCAGTAAAGTGTTTTAAAAGGAGACTGAAGTCAGAAAGCTTTAAGTGTAAACAGTTCAGTGACTGTTTAACTCTACGTATCTCTGAGAGAGAAAACACGGGTAACACAGACCGATCTCTCCGAAATATTTTAAAGAATTTACTTGAGCATGAGACTCTTGTGTTTGGTGAAAGCCAAAGGTGAGTTTGTCTTTTCAAATATCAACAAGACGAATATTCAGATGGGGCTGTTCATCATGATTGAGACATTTATGAGACTGTAACAGTGTTTGCTTTTCTGTAAGAACACTGTAGATTTAGTAACTTTAAATTACTGCACAGATTTAAAATGATTCTCTGACGTACCTGAGCTATCAGAGCTGTGATGTTGAGAGA
>CM040481.1:751757-861026 GCA_022758105.1 Pangasianodon gigas
CTCTCTCTCTCTCTCTCTCTCTATAATAAAAGATTATTAGATGAAGCTGTAACGAGCACTCAGGATAATTAGAAGGCAGATGAGCGACGGCTCGAGTGTCAGTGGTGTCGCTCGTCACCTGGATAAGCAGAGCGTCGCTCATGTTCGCCGCGGCGTCGTTAAGGCGGGCGGCGTTCGGGAAAAATGGCAGCGTTAGCAGCTTTAAATGAGGGAGGATGAGAAAGTGATGAATTCCCACACACTCATCTTCTCTCTCTCTCTCTCTCTCTCTTTCTTTCTCCCTTATTTATTTATTTATTAATTTTTTGTCCTTGAGGACGAGTGATTACGGCTGTAGGTTTACGAGCTGCACACTTCACCTGACATGAGCTGAACTTGTAATGATTAACACACACAATGGAGGAAAGTTAAAGATTAGCCACGCTACGGCGTTATAATCCACTCCATAATCCACTCGGAGAAGTGAAATTAAAAACTAGGATTAAATTACGTGCTGCGATTAAAAATAATGTACTAAAAATAACCGCAGACGTAGTTTAGAAACTTACTGAACCAGTTTTACTAGCTGTAATAAATCTTCTGCATTTTGTTATAAGGGTGTACAAACTTTTGCACTTAATCGTACCTGTCTGTTTCTGTGGTTTTCGTTATAATACGTTGTTTACTATTATAGTTTCTGTTACAGTACGTTGTTTATTTCCATAGTTTTCGTTACAGTATGTTGTTTTTTTTTTCTGTAGTTGATTTTTTTTAAGGTAGTTTTCGTTACAGTACATTATTTACTTCTGTAGTTTTTATTACAGTGCGTTGTTTATTTCTGTAGTTTTTATTACAGTACATTATTTACTTCTGTAGTTTTTCTTACGGTACCTTGTTTATTTCTGTAGGTTTTGTTACAGTGAATTTTTATATCTGTAGTTTCTGCAACAGTACATTATTTACTTCTGCAGTTTTCATTACAGTAAGTTGTTTATTTCTGTAGTTTTTATTACAGTGCGTTGTTTATTTCTGTAGTTTTCGCTACAGTATGTTGTTTATTTCTGTAGTTTTCATTACAGTACGTTGTTTATTTCTGTAGTTTTCTGTACAGTACGTTGTTTATTTCTGTAGTTTTCGCTACAGTACGTTGTTTATTTCTGTAGTTTTCATTACAGTACGTTGTTTATTTCCGTAGTTTGACACGCTTCCTTGCTAGCGTTGGTTAACGGTCCGTTTCCCGTCCTGTGTGCAGGGAACGTTCCACAGTCAGCAGGCTCTGGATTATGGCTCCAAGTTAGTCGGAGGCGTGTCTCCTGGAAAAGGCGGGAAAACTCACCTGGGATTGCCGGTGTTCGACTCGGTGAAGGAGGTAATGATGTGTTTATTGTAACTAATATGACTAGCGATAGGTTAGCATGGATTAGCCTGGATTAGCGTGTGTTTGTCGTTTCACTCGAGTGTGTTCTGTGCCTGTTGTTCCCAGGCGAAGGAGGCGACAGGCGCCGATGCCACGGTGATCTACGTTCCTCCTCCGTTCGCCGCGGCGGCCATCGTAGAAGCCATCGACGCTGAGATCCCGCTGGCGGTGTGCATCACGGAGGGAATCCCACAGCAGGACATGGTGCGGGTCAAACACAGGCTCCTCCGCCAGAGCGTCACCCGCCTCATCGGGCCCAACTGCCCCGGCGTCATCAACGTAAGAGCCACAGCGCCGCCCAGTGGACGAGTGAACGACCCGCACTTTTCTCAGCTTCCGTCAGCGACAGCTCTTACTTTACACGTCTACATTACTAACACTCACACGTTACACAGAGTTACATACCACGGCTCTGTCTTTATTCCTTTATGTCTTTCTTTATGCTTTTTTTCTTTCTTTCTTTCTTTCTGCCTTTTCTTTCTTTCTGTTTCTGTCTCTTTGTGTCGTTCTTTATGCTTTTTTCTTTCTTTCTTTAGGCATTTTCTTTGTCTTTTCTTTCTTTCTTTCTTTCTTTCTTTTTTCTGCCTTTTCTTTCTTTCTGTTTCTGTCTCTTTGTGTCGTTCTTTATGCTTTTTTCTTTCTTTCTTTAGGCATTTTCTTTGTCTTTTCTTTCTTTCTTTCTTTTTTCTGCCTTTTGTTTCTTTCTGTTTGTCTGTCTCTATGTCTTTCTTTATACTTTGTCTTTCTTTCTTTCTTTCTTTCTTTCTTTCTGTCTTTTTCTGATAGTTGTTAAGTAAGAAACGTTATTTCCAGCTCCAGTGAAAGCTGGAATGAAATTACTGAGAGAGTAAATCTCAACCCGTGTAGTTTGTGATGAATTGATGATTTGGGGTTTGTGGTGTGATTATTTCTCTCTCTGTGTGGTTTGTGATTATTTCTCTCTCTGTGTGGTTTGTGATTATTTCTCTCTCTGTGTGGTTTGTGATTATTTCTCTCTCTGTGTGGTTTGTGATTATTTCTCTCTCTGTGTGGTTTGTGATTATTTCTCTCTGTGTGGTGTGATTATTTCTCTCTGTGTGGTTTGTGATTATTTCTCTCTCTGTGTGGTTTGTGATTATTTCTCTCTCTGTGTGGTGTGATTATTTCTCTCTGTGTGGTTTGTGATTATTTCTCTCTGTGTGGTGTGATTATTTCTCTCTGTGTGGTTTGTGATTATTTCTCTCTCTGTGTGGTGTGATTATTTCTCTCTGTGTGGTTTGTGATATAATGTGATAGAAACACAGTGGAGTTACTCTCTCACGTTAATGTGACGTTAAACGCTCATTAATATTCAGGTTTAGAGTCTGACTCTGCTGACTACGTGTTAACTGTGTTTATTTTATTCCACAGTGTGATTAATGACTTTATGACTTTATTCTCAGCCTGGAGAGTGTAAAATCGGCATCATGCCCGGACACATTCACAAGAAAGGAAGAATCGGTGAGTTTCATTTAATTTAAAATATTTAAATTAAATTACTAATCATGCAAGAATAAAAACTTAGACAATAATTAGAAAAAAAAACCGCAATTTTTCCGTATTATCCTAACGTTTTTTTGTTTGTTTTATATGAGTGGGATCTGTTTTGCTGAGAAATTACACCAAGTTCTTGTTTTAAATTATTTGTTAATCTTTCTGTTTTTATAAAACAGTGTTTATGTGTTTGTTCAGGCATCGTGTCGAGGTCGGGCACCCTGACGTATGAAGCCGTGCACCAGACTACGCAGGTGGGACTGGGCCAGTCTCTGTGTGTCGGTACGCAGCAGCTCGCACTCCTTCACTGCGTGATTTATTCTACACGTCGTCCTTGTTTTGTTTAAAGTCGGCGCTTTTTCATTTCAGGAATCGGCGGAGATCCGTTTAACGGCACCAACTTTATCGACTGCCTGGAGGTGTTCCTGCAGGACCCGAAAACAGAGGGCATCATTCTGATCGGAGAGATCGGGGGCGACGCCGAGGAGAACGCAGCCGAGTTTCTGAAACAACACAACACCGTGAGTCTCAGGACACAAAGCACGAGATGAAAAACACCACCTTCACAAAATCCAGTCAAAACAAATCTGTCCGAGTCTCAGACTATAGATTCTTTATCATACAGAGTGTTTTCTGAAATCTGCGTTAATAATTTATTACACATGTACGAACACGAGACACTAATTCACACTTAAAGAAAAATTAGACTCTTACAGTGAGAAAGTAAAATGGCCGCACGCAGACCCTCGACTACGCCGAAGCAAGAAATACATCAGAGTTTAACTTTCACACTGATCTTCACTTATTTCTTACTTTCTTTCTTTTTACTTTCCTTTTTTCTGTTTCTTACTTTCTTTGTTTTTCTCTTTTTCTCACATTCTTTCCTTCTTTCTGTTTCTTTCTGTTTTTCTGTTTCTTTGTTTCCTTTATTTTTTCCTTTTCCCCCTTTCTTTCTTTCTTTCTTTTATTTCTTTCTTTCTTTTTCTGTTTTCCTCCTTTCCCTCCTTTCTTTCTTTCATTTGCAGTTTTCTCTTTCCTGTTTTTGTTTTCCTTATTTTCTTCTTTCTTTCTGTTTCTTCCTTTCTTTTTCTGTTGCTTTTTCCCTTATTTTTCTTCTTTCTGTTTCTTACGTTCTTTGTTTCTTTCTTTCTTACATTCCTTCTTCTTTCTGTTACTTTCTGTTTTTCTGTTTCTTTGTTTCCTTTATTTTTTCCTTTTACCCTCCTTTCTTTCTTTTTCTTTTTCTTTCTTTCTTTCTTTTCTTTTCTTTTCTTTCTTTCTTTCTTTCTTTCTTTTTCTGTTTTTTCTTTGTTTTCCTTTTTCTGTTTTTCCCTCCTTTCTTTCTTTCATTTGCAGTTTTCTCTTTCCTGTTTTTGTTTTCCTTATTTTCTTTCTTTCTGTTTCTTCCTTTCTTTGTTTTCTATTGCTTTTTCCTTTATTTTTCTTTCTCTCTTTCTTTCACAAACTATCACTACTCCTTCAAAACAAAAATAAAATAAAAAGAAACACACAAACACTACAGTAAAAAATATATAAAACATAAATATAAAAATGCAGACCGCATCGTGATGATTTGGGGTGCCAAAACTTTCAGTACTTTGTGTTGTTGGAAAAGTGTCCAAAGAGACGACAGCGATGAAAGCGGTGATGTGTTTGCGTTTAAATGAAGTAAACGGCGTCATTATGAATGAAGAGTAACGTTAGTGACGTGTGAAGAGTAACGTTAGTGACGTGTGAAGAAGACGCTGAGTTACACAGCAAGTTAAAATGTTTTTTTTTTCTGTTTTAAATAATATATTGCTGAATAATTAACGCTAATTAAGGATTAATAACGGATGAAATAAACGTTTTTTTGATGTGTAGATTTAACGTTTTATTCAGTAGCTGCAGTTTGAGCTTTAAATCGATCGCTACACGAACCGAAGCGTCTTTATCGGAGAGCGCAGGCTGAATTTAAACGCGTTGTGGTCGGAACACACCGAATTAACCAGGACGTGTTACAGAACCGAAGCTCTGGCCAGATGCACCATGGGACGTTTTATTCGTCTAAAGGCCAGAAGGTCTGTGAAACATAGCAGATGGATTCACTTGGGGTTTTTTTTTGAGGATAAAGAGTTGAGGATGTGTGTGAGAGGCGGATCATACGGCCTCCGCTCGTTCTCTGACCTCCGCTCGGCGCCGAGGAAAGGCTTCGCTCCGGAGACGTGATCTGTGCACCGGCTGAGTCTCCATTCTGCTCGATCTCCTTCACGTTTGGTAGCTTCACCTTCCTGCCGTCTGGAGCTTCTGCAAACCCTGCAGTCTCGGTTCGATCAGCTGAGGAGTTGAAATGGAGACGTGAACACGGAGAAACGAATCAAACGCCTGCATGAGCTCCGAGTCGTTCAGTAATGAGTGCTGCTTATAACGCAGAGTCCAGAGCTCGTAACTCGGGACTGAGTCCATGTGCGATATTAAACCTCCATCATCCTCCTTCTCCACTTACTCACTCTGCTGGAAGATCTTTCACTTTCACCTCAAGCTTTCGCTCTGTTCCAAGAAACACAAGAACTCCTTCAGAGCAACAAATTAATAACACCAACGACTCGCTGTTCTGCTTCTTCGTTTCCAATATTTTTCTCCTCTTTCTTTCCTTCCTTCTCTTCTCCCTGTCTTTCTGTTTCTTTGTTTCCCATTTTCTGTTTATCCTCCCTCCTTTCCTCCCTCACTTCTTTCTTTCTTTCTGTCTTTGTTTCTGGTTTTTTTTCAGTTTGTTTCCCTTTTTTTCTTTCTTTCTTGATTGCTTTCTTTCTTTCTTGCTTTCTTTCTCTTCATCAGATTTCCTGTTTCGTTCTTTCTTTCTTTCTTTTTTCTTTCTTTCTTTCCTTCCTTCCTTTCTGTTTCTGTTTCTTCCTTTTTTGTTTTTTCTCTGTTTCTTTGTTTTCCATATTTTTTCTCATTTTTCATTCCTTCTTTCTTTCCTCCTTGTTTTTTCTTTCTTGCTTGCTTTTTTACTTTCCTGCTTTTTTTTTCTTCTTTTTTTGTCTAGGTAACTCTGTTAAAAAGGTGATTTATGCGAACAACTATTAGACTATTATGCTGTTACGCTATTAACAACTATTAACTATTACGCTAACTAGCTTAACAAATCGTAAAGTTTCTGTGTAGAACCCTGCATCAGCTCTAGCAGAGTGCTCAGAGTGGAATCTCTTGAGGAACTATGCAGAGAACCTTTACGGTGGTTTACGCGTAATGATAAAGAACCAAACTCTCTCGCAGTAGTGGGAAGTAAAATAAGTTGTTCTCCGGCCCCACCCACATTAGCTCCGCCTCCTGTCACTGTGAATTTAAGGCTCATTAAGAAGGAAGATCTGTGGGCTGTTTTTAATGCCTCTAAAGTTTTCTGATCTGTTGCATCAACTTTTCTTTCAGAAGAATTTGAAAAGCTCCCAGAATCTGTCACTGTGATGCAAATGAGGCGCTTGTCATAAAGAACACGTCCGCAGGTGACCGAGTTCTCTCCTGTCAGAACTCCCACTATTATACCTTTCGTGGAAAAAGAACATGGAGAAAAGTGCATTAGTCGTTCTTTGTCATTAATTATCGAGTCTGTCAAACACCCGAGCGGGAGAATGACGTTCTTTCAAGAGCAGAATAACTTCAGACTCCGCTCTGAACGCTCGGAAGCCTTTCACAGCTACGCCGCGTTTAGTTACCGAGCTCGTTATTGGTGGACAGCTCGCAGATGCCCGGGAACAATGCGGAGGAAGTGAAGAGCGATCGGCGGTCACGCGGCGTTACGCGTATCGGCTTTGACGTGTCCTCGTTAACGTTAAGCTTCATTGATTGTGCCACAGAAAAATGGCTGTTTGGGTTTTCTAATGGAAGCACTGAAGAGAACGTCTCACTGAGCGGAGGGAAGAAAGAGTCATAAGCACCGAAACTCAGTGCAGATATTGAAAAAAAGATCGAAATGGACGCTTAAGTGGCAGCCATGATAGATTTTTGTCCTAATTTCTTTGCCAGAGTGAAACGAAACCTGTCGATGAAATAACATGTCATAGTTAATGCTGAATTCTGGATTCTGATTGGTCAGGTTTATAGGTTTATATTAATACACATCACATCACAGGTTTATATTAATACACTCCTTCTCATACGTTATCGTTTCTATAGTAACAGCTCATTCACAGTCTAACGTGTATTCGTTGAAATGGTGAAGTTTTCTGTGAGCTGTTCATGTAACGTTTATGGAAGGACTCTTTTTATTTTTTTATTTATTTATTTATTTATTTTTCTTTCCTCTCTTTGAAGAGGCTGGTGAGGGAGCGACTGTTTATAGCTGCTGTAACGTAAGTGAGAACAGGAACTAACTTTGGATGTTCCACAACGTTAAACGTGTCAACGGATAAAAATTATGACGTTTAATATTGAATATTGAATGATTGGATGATTGCTGTGGTATAAGAGGAATAAAACACTTGGGGGCATGCTGTTAGAGGAATTTAATCAACTTCAGGGTGGTAACAGTAACTCCGCTTCATCACACAGTATTTTATGATGTTTTATTTCTTACTGACTGGATTCCTGCAGCTGTGAACGTTAGCGACATTGAGACCGTAGTTTGCGAACTCGCAGGGTTCGAGTTGAACTCGGAATTTCAACCCTTTTTTTCCTCCCTGTTCCTGCTTCCTTTCCTGTCTAACGGATTTCACCTGCAGAATCTTCCTGCCGTTTATTCTGACCTCTACTTTAGACACTTTTTTTTTTTTTGCCCAGTGGGTCTGACATGCTTCATCGATTCCACATCTGTAAAAAGTGAGAGCAGGTTGAAAAAGCTAGCAGCTGAAGCTTTTCTTAGGACTTTATACGAATGAAATTGCTCTGGATTGATTTTTTTTTTAACCAGTTTCGAGTTGCTGACGCGTTTCCAACAAAAAGAAAACAGTTTTTCTTTTATTTGCTTTTTATATTTCTTTTGAAATTATTTTGGCTGTTGATTCTTTTGCTCAAGTTTGAAATGTTTTTTTTTAACTAAACAAAAACATGCCTGGTTGTTGTCTCTCTCTCTCTCTCTCTCTCTCTGTTTGGTATCTTTATTCTTTGTCAGAATGCGATGTGTTATTTTCCCCTCTCGTCAGGAGGTTCTCGTATCCCCAGTCTAAATAAAGCTTTGTTGATATAACATGTCTGGGTCTTTTTAAGGAAGTCTGTGGGCGTTATTAATGTCAGCGTGCTTCTCCTCATCGCGGGTCTTCTTTCCTCCTGCACCTTCACACTCCCAGTTGCTCCCCTTAAACCTGTTGTAATTCATTTTGGAAACAAGACTCGGTTGAGTGGATCGACTTGAACAACAAACGTTGTTTAAAAGAAGAAAGGAGTAAAAACGCAGCAGCGTTTTGTTGCAGACGTTCCCCCGCCGCTCGGTGCACGGGCCCCGTAATTGGCTGCGATGTTAATCTTGGGCAGATTAAAGTGAGGCAGTGAGTTTGGTCCTCTGGTGGGCGAGGTGGAGGTGGAGGAGAACACCTTGACTCTGTGTTCTATAATTAAAGCAATTCTGATCAGCTGCTAAAGAGAACAAAAGCCTGGATGCTAATTTTAATGCTAATTTAACTCCCTCTGTGCTGAGGAACCACCGTTGGGGGTCTAATTAATTCTCCGCCTGTTTAGATTGACGTGCTGGAGAATTACACGGGAAGGTGAACTCGAGACTTCGTGTCGGTTCGATCGTCTGATTCAAGGAGGATTTGATATTTCTGTAGAAGGTTATTTAGCACCATGTGCGTATTTTCCGCTGGACACTGGGAGAACACCAAGCGAACTGAGCACACGGGGGCGTGTGGGCGGAGCTAGAAACAGTGCAGATTAAACAGCATGGTGATCAAAGTGTTTGATTTAACTCGGAAATGAAAAATCGGAGCCTGGAATTACATCATGTTCGATCTACAGCGTGAGGGGAAAAATCCACGGACTCCTCCGGGTTTGTCTTCTGTTAGCAACAAGCTAGACTGTGCTGAGTGATGTGTAGCGTATATACAGTATAACTCATTTAAAGGTAAGAAGCGCTGCTGTGTTTACTGCTGATGCTCTGAGCAGCCATTTTGATTAGACGTCACTTGCTGAACTCGGGGTTGAGGAGAACTTCCTGAGTTCCCGAGCTGAGGGGCGTTTTCTTTGTTTTTTTCAAGTTTTATAATCAAATGCAGCAGCTCTTTAGCAAGAAAGAGGAACTGTCTTTTCTCTTTTCTTTATGAAAATCCTCAGAAACATTTTCATATAACTTTAATATTTCAGATTCATTTTTATATTTATTTTCTTCAATTGAGAAATGCCTCCGCGACTCCGTATCACACACTTGTGTAGAAATTAAATGATCGTGTTGTTGCTTGTTAGTGTGAAGGCACTATAATATAAACCCGTAATCACTTTCTCAAAGCACTTAGTCAACTAAAAAGCGAAAGTGTCATTTTTTTGACCATTTTGACTGAATAACTGACTGCGTGAAGCAGCTTTGAGATCTTGAGAGCTTGGAGATGAATTAGGAATTGGTGAACTAGTTTCTTGAAAAATAGATCTAACCGTCTTTTCCTCAAGCTGACCTCTCGCTCCGTCACGTTAACGCCGCTGTTATTCCGAATGAAACGAAGGCGGGAAAAAAACAACGGATGTCCCCAACCGCCGAACGTAACGATCCATCAGTCAGCACGAGCGCAGACCAGCAACTAATCAGCTCGGACGTGACTAATTACCCCGAGCTGAAGCGGGGTCGTATCCGGTGACGGAGAGAAGCCGCTGTCGGCTCACGCTCACCACCACGCGTTGTTCAGACTCGCATTTTTACACCAGCGATGGAATTTTTTTTTTAGCGAAGAGAATCCGATGAGCTTCAGAATGGCGGAAAAAGCAATTTGGCCTCGTACGACAATCAATCAAGGTTTCTCCGCAGATTTACTACGCATAGATTGGATCTCGAGTGCCTGGAGAGGTATTATGCACAATGGCCTCTTGCAGGAATAATGACAAAACGCTATCTGTGTTTAAAAACGCTTAAGAAAAGGAAAAGAATAAGAAGAAACCCTGCTGAGGATCAGTTTCCTTATTCAGGAGGTTTCATTTCTCAGCCACTCAACACTGAATATTAAAATATTCACTTCAAGTTCATTTAATTTTCACTTTCCTCTCGGATCTCGGTTCTGTAACGCACGAACACGCTTTAGTTAAAATAATTACATCCCCTTTTCCTTGATGAAGTAACCGTGTGTGTGTGTGTGTGTGTGTGTGTGTGTGTGTGTGTGTGTGTAGGGTGCTAACGCTAAACCGGTGGTGTCGTTTATCGCCGGCCTCACGGCGCCCCCCGGCAGGAGGATGGGTCACGCCGGTGCCATCATCGCAGGAGGAAAGGGCGGGGCTAAAGAGAAGATCGCCGCCCTGCAGTCAGCCGGCGTGGTGGTCAGCATGTCTCCCGCCCAGCTGGGAAGTACCATGTTCAAGGTGAGACGGGAGTGCGCTACATCACTTACGACTAAAAGATTTTTACATCTAACCTCGTTGTACTTATTGTGTGTTAATATTAAAAAGCTAATAACATTCGCGTTTAATACTTCAGAGCTAACCATTATTCCATTATTCCATTAAACATCATCAGCAGTCACTAACCAACCTGCAGCCTCCATTAACCAGCACCGTTAGTCTAAACAGCAACATCGTGCGTAAACGTCTATAAAGACTCGATACTTTAGATTATATAATAGTTATATAAGGTACAAATAGTTATATAGTTACATAGTACTTTTTAATTTTTTTAAAATGGCGTATGAACAGCCGTCCGCGATGCATAAATACGCAGCGAGTATAAAAAAATATATTTTCTAAATATATAGTTCATAAAGCAAAAGTTTACAGCTATCCAGTGGTCATAGTTTAGTAATTGGCTGGAAGTTTTTTAAATTGTGGACGTTTAGTTTTTGCTTAAAATTCAGATTTTTGAAAGCAGCAATTTTTTTTCCAGACTTTTTCCAGAAAATTTTTTTCTTTATTATTATTACTATTATTATTATTATTATTATTAATATAATTATTATTATAAACATTTATTTGTTTAATTAGTTATTTAAATGTATTTATTTAATTTATTTATTTGCTTATTTTTATTTATTTATTTATTTATTTATTCGTTTATGTTCAGAGTTATACAGGTTTAAGAAACTCAGGTTCTGAATCTGTTGTCAGATAGCGCACGTTACGTTTCATCATACAGTTTAAAAAAAAAATTTTAATTAACAAAATAAATAAATATATAAATAAATGGAAAAAAAGAGTGATTGTGAGTGAGCGTGAGTTTTGAGGAAACAGTAAAAGAGAAAGATTGAGGAAAAAAAACATCTTTATCTCATCTTTTACTCTTTTAACAAGAAGGAATAAAAAAACAGAAAGCGTGTATTAAACCCATTCATCATTCCGCTCTTTCGTTATGAGCGGCCGTGAACGCTGTGAGTTCCAGCGCATCGATAGCGTCTCGCTCAATTTCTCCACTTCTCTCCGGCGTCTGATTTGTAAACATTGCGAGCGATGATGAAAACTGCTTTCCCGCTTATTTATTCAGCGGCTCCTTGTGTTCATAGATCTCTCTTAATCTCATTGGCCGGGTTAATCTCCGCAAAACACGCGCGTGTGCTAATAACGGGAATGAATTACCAATGCGTTCAGTTAGATTCATCTTAATTATGTGTTTTATTATTTCTCTCTCTCACACACACACACACACACACACACACACACACACACAATAGCATCGACTTGCTATGATTCCCTTTTTGATTTTCTCTTGATCTCTCTCTCTTTCTCTGTGTTTGCAGTAATAACGCACCTCATCTCTGACCTCTCCACACACACACACACACACACACACACACACACTTATATAAACAGTAACCCATGTACCCCCTACTTCAGCTACAAATTCTGCATCGAACCCGTCCATCGTCGTCCCGATCGTTCCTCTGACGTCCGCTAGATGGCAGTAGAACCTCACACGTTCTCAGAGACTCTCCATTTTCTCCATTTTCTCCATTTTCTATGCACCATACTCTCCTGTCCTGATAAATGGCATTTGCATAAGGGAATTCTCGACCGAAATGCACAATTCCGCCCGAGCCAGTTGGGGAAAATGTGTTTTCGGAAGCGTCTCGGCTCGCCCCGCAGCTGTTACTCTTACTAAATTGACTATGTAAATAACTGCACTGCAGCGTAATGGTCTCGAGTCATCTCTCTCTCTCTCTCTCTCTCTCTCTCTCTCTCTCTCTCTCTCTCTCTCTCTCTCTCTGTGTCTTTACTCGTGTTCGGGAATCTAACACACAAAAGTGAGGCCCTTCTGGTTTAATCTTCTGCGTCCCTCAGGGATCGATGTTCAGTTTTATGACTGATGTTGTATCAGAGCACCACATTTTTTTTTTTTTTTTTTTTTTCTGGTGAAAAAATGTACAGCTCTAAATTTATACGATTCGTCCCTTAAAACCTCAAACCACCAAAAAGTCGGATTTGCTGTATTAGCTACAGCACTAAGGGCGCTCTGAGTATCCCGAGGTGCCAAAATTTATGGTATAGCTGTAGATTTTTTTAGCTGTTATTACAGCGAAATGTGGAGAGACCTGAAAAACTAGACATTTTCGCTTTTTCAGCTAAAGCGGCAGTTAAAAAAAAAACAAACGAAACAAAACAAAACTGGGCTAAAACTCATCCAGTGGAAAATTGGAAAAGCTGATTGCGGGATGTGCTGCTGTAGGAAATTAATCCACCACGGAGTTGTGTGACGCTCCCGACATGAAGCACATCCCAGACGCGTTCTAATCCTCTTCCGCTACAGCAGTTTACCAACGATTACGATGTATTTATTCATTAAAGAACGTCACGTCATACTTTTTATCCGTTTATGGTTACGTTTAACGTTGTGGATCGTCAGTGAAATGAGTTCGTGTTTTTACTTGCGTTACACGGCCAAAAGTGTGCGTGTGTGTGTGTGTGTGTGTGTGTGTGTGTGTGTGTGTGATGGTTAGATGGAGTATATTATAAACAGTCGTTCAATCACCAGTGTGGATTTTTTTCTCTCTCTTCAAGTTAATAAGACAAAAACAACTCCTGCGCAATAAAAGCGTAAACTCTTCTGTCCTGAAGACGTCAGAAAACTTAACGTTACAGCTTTACCTCTGACTGTTACACTGGAAACTCCTTCCATAAAATGTTAAACCTTCCATGTCCTTACATTTTATTTTATTTTATTTTTTAAATCTGTGTATGTGGAGCGCCCGCTGTACAAGTCCCTGCGAGTGAGCTGTTGCTATAGAAACCATAACGTATTAGAACGAGTGTATTCACATAAACCTGTGATTTGCAGTAAATATAGTGAATATGGAAACTTGATTATAGCATTTCTTTTCTTTTTTTTTCTGTCCTGCACAGGAATTCGAGAAGAGGAAGATGCTGTAATGTGGACGAGCCTCGTCGATGCCACAGCAGTGTTGGTTTTTTGTTTGTTTTCAGCCATGAATTTCCAACTTCTGGAGAATCTTCCAGAAGCAGATTGTTATTTTATCACAGTGAGATACCTGACAGTCATAATAACCCTCAGTGAAGTTAAAACCGTTAACATTATGGTCACAGGAGCGTGCAGGGGCGGCACAGGCACGGTGTGTATTACCTCCACCTCCATCTACACCTCCACCTCGTCCATCATCAGTCTCATAGTGAAGTATCTGAAATATAATATAATTCTCTTTCCTCCTCCGTGTTACGAGTTTTGTTCTTTCGCTTGTTTCATGTGTCGAGTTATCATCTTCTCACGAAGAGTCCGTCCGTCTGCGTTCTTGTTTCCCCGCCACGCAAGTCAAATGGGGCTCAAAAAATGTTGAAATATTTGAAACCGTTTGGAAAAAAGCTTGAAGCTAGAATTTAAATCGCTGGAAAACACAGCAGCGCTTGCTTCGATCACTCCGGGACGCTTTGCCGTGCCGTCTGTGTTTTTATCCAATTCCGAACCTGTCTCTGAACTTATTTGTCAGCTCGCAAGGCCATTTAGCAGCGTCACTCATGCTCACTCTCAATTCCAGCCAATTTGGAGCGTGTTATTGAAAATGGCCGCCGCGTGCCCCTTGCGTTAGAGGCTTTTAGAACGCCTCTGCGCTCTCACATACGTGTTTATTAATTCTGACACTCCGCACTGGCATAAATTGTCTCTTTCTCGCTTAATGACATGCATTCACCGTTCTTTTTTTTCCTTTTCTTTTCTTTTCTGTTCCTCCGCTGAGGAATGAAAGTGCCGGTTCGTCCTTTGCCAAGCGCGTTTTAGAAAACCACTCATCAAAATGTCAACAGAAAAAATTCAGAACATCTGAAAATCAAATTTGCAGAACTATGATAGCAATCAGACGTCCACAATATTCACGGGGTTTTATTGTTGCCTTTCTGCGCTGAAAGAAACGAGGAAAAGCTTTGATTTATAGAGAATGGATAAATAATGGCCTGTAATAATGATGTGATGTGGCATTTTGATACGAGCGTAAGAGGGAAAAGGTTTCCGTCCTTTTGTCCAAGGCAGAAAGTGAATTAAAAAGTGATTAAAAAGCTCATTGTGGTTGAAGCAGGAACCCCAAATCAACCATGCCTTAATTATAGTGGAAGTGTACAAGAACCCTGTAATTCCACAGAATAAAAAATCTGATTAAAGTGATTTAAAAAGAAAAAACTATCTAATTGTGCTTGATGCAGAAATCCCAAATGAAAAAAATAATCAGGATGTAAAAAAAAAAAAAAAACAGGCAAGTCATTGTGCTTGAAACGGACAAGACCCACGGAAATGGACAATAATAATAATAAAAAAAAAAGATGGAAGTGGTCCAAAAGACAAAAACGAAACATTATTTATACAAAAACACCTTTTAATTAACTGTTTCATACAGAAATCCCAGATCAACAGTGTCTTTTCTCCAAAAAAAAAAAAAAAAGTTGAAATGGTTGATGTATACAAGAACCAAGCAATTCAACAAATTTAAAAAAGTGACAAAAAATGATCAAATTATGATGAAAATGGTCAAACATGACATTGAAAGAACTCGAGGAAGCTCTGTGTGAGGAAGCTCCACAGCTCCAGCTATTGGAATGAACCATTACTCTAAAATTTAGATTGAATCTAAAATATCAGGTTTTATGATCATCATTACCTGGAAATGTGAAATTAGAGATGATTATAATCAGAAGGTTTTTTCTCCCCGTGTCGGATCCCAGGTAAGTTTTCTGAGCTTTTATCTCCACACGGATTGCTGAATGAGAGAAAAGTGTAAAGAGTTCTTCAGCATGTCCATCAGGAGGAATGCTCTCTCTCTGAAAGCTAGAAGTGATAACTATCCAAAGAGGAACACTTCTATTCCTGATATTCCAAAAAAAAAAAAAAAAAAAGAAAGAAAATCTCAGAGCCTCAAAAAAATTTACTTATTTCTTTGTGGTGCAATTTTTTTTAAAACTTTTTTTTTTCATTAAGGATTTAAGGATTTGTCTTGATTCATTGCAACATTTTATTTTTTATTGAAATGAAGTCAATACTGTGGGGCCACTGATCAAGAAATGATTTAAAAAAGAAAAAAAACAAGAAAGAATTAAAAATGAGAGGGAAAATGTTTACATCTTTAAGAAAGGATCAGATTAAAAAACATATACAGGTTAATTTTTTACTCACTGAATTCATTCTGCAAGTTTCACTTTGATTAAATGATTCTTTATATGTAGAAATTATGATCAGACGTGAGAATTAGGATCTCTTTCACTTCTTCACCGTGTTGGATCTCAGGTAAGTTTTGTTCTTCAGATGCAAACAGATGATGAAATATTTCTCCCGGTAGAATAAAGGTGAAACCCTGAAGTGTTCTTCAGCATGTTCTTCTGGTAGAACTTTCAGACAGGGTTCCTACTAGAACTTATGAAGAAACTTTAACTTTTATTTATTTATTTTTCCCCTGAGAATGTAGCCTTGTTACTCAGTGACCCTTTTCACACTCTAGACTTTTTAACGCTAATGTTTTTAACAGTTTATCTTTTGGTGTTCAGCTCATTTGAGTTCTTTTAGAGTTCTCAGTTCTAGAGCGGTGGCTCCTGCAGTCTTTTCATGAACTAGATCAATAACGACACGCTGGTGTCGAGCTAAACATTTAGCATTTCTATGTATCACAAATGACGTTAAATCAAAGAGTAATAGTGAAAAAATGGACGTCTTTAGACATACAGGAGTGCAAACGTTTGCACGCCCCCATGAGAACATGAAACTTTTTTTTTTAAGCAATAATACATTTAGTATTTTGGGTTTCTTCATTACATTCAACAAAAACTATTGTCTAACTTCTGTGTCCAACTTTTCCCTTCATAAATCATTCAGAGTCTCATGAACTTTGTGTTCTTTCAGCTATAACATCTTAATTTTTCCTAGATTAGTTATAAAATCCAGATAGATTTTCTTTTGTGAGGAAACAGAATTTTGTCTAATTTGCTCAAAAACACGAACACGATGCGTTAGAAACTGAAAAGTGAAGTTGATAAATGGTTAGATTTATCTAGTGTGGAATCTAACGTTAGCTTTGATAAGTTGATCAACTTATTGCATCAGTATAAGCTAGCTTTAAACATTTAAGGAAGTTATCATCTTTAGCCATTCTTTAGCTGTATGAGCTACATCATACTATGCTAATTTTCCTTCACGAAGGTTTAACTCGATCCTTTGGCCTTGTTTCTGTTAAAGAATTAATCTAACAAACATCACTAGCACTAATTGAGATGTGTCTAATGACAGGACCTGGGATTGAACCAATGGTTAAGCAGTAACGCCATCAAAATGGCGTCTTCTTCACATCACCACTCTTTAAAACTCCTGTGTAAACCTGTTTGGTACAGAAGATGAGCGTGTTCTTGGTTCTCTTCCTCCTCACATCTCGGCGTTATCTGTGTTTTCCCTGCAGCCAGCATTGCCACTGACTTCCTAATCAGCGTTAGAGGAATTAGCATAATTAACTTTGCCAGTGGAACGTGAGGCTTTATTTGTTTTCCAGCTCAGAGGGCTTCACTGTACCGCGTCGGCGGGAGATACTTTCCTGTCTCTTGTGGTTTTAAGCACCACAGCAACCAGAAGTTCATCACGTCATAAAGTCATGGCACAAATACAGTTACAAACTGGATTAATGTCAGCCAAAGCCGCAACACAAAGGAGAGTCGGAACAAAGAGTCCCAAATCTCAGGCTGTTTCCTGTATGAAGGCATGTACAGTGTTTAATATTAATAACCGCTGGGGTTAACACATCGACACAGCTGTCAGACAAGAAAAAACAGAAATAAATAAAATCAGTGACTAATTAATGTTATCTTTTTTTGAAGATTTTTACATATTAATTAATTTCAAAATTACTTTAGTATTAAGATGAAGCCATGTAAATAGATCTAGTTGGTCATGTTGTTAAGGTAGCTGTTTTTAAAATAAATAAAATCTCGTATTACAATCTTTGACCATGACTCACATTCCTGTACATGCCATGGATCTGATGGATCTGATGGATCTGATGTAAAGCTGTTTAATGACTCGGACCTGGAACATTTCATGTGTCGTCTCCGATGCTTAAATTAACGCTCGTTTCTCTACAGATTTGATGAATAAGGGTCATTATGACTACATTACTTAAAACTATCTTTTCTCTTGCCTGCTACTTTTGTGTGGTTTTTTTTTTTTTTGAAGCATAAAACCTAAGACAGTGGAGAAATGTAACTACCGTAGAGACTCATTTTGGCTGTAATTGCTGTTCTACTTTCAGTTTTTAATGGAACACCACTGAATGTGTAAAATGGATTGAGTTTAAATTAGCACAGTGATAATAAAGGATGAAGCATTGAGCGTTCTGGCTACTGTACGCTTCCTCATAAGATCTTATTATTGCTATGTTTGAGGAAAATGGAGATTGCTGAAGGATAAGGATGCTTAGGAATGATTATTGGTTCCTTTTACAAGCCTGATTGCAGTTGCGTTGCAGTTGTCGGTAAGACAGGTCCATTCTACAGCTGATGTGCTGTATGGGTTTTTTTTTTCTAGAAGCTTTAATTCTTTCTTACTTTTCACTTCAGTTTTGTTTGTGTTGAGGTTTTAGCTTTCAGACCTTAGCCTGTCATGAGCAAATTGAAGGCAACAGTGCTGACGAAAAACCACTTTTGAGACATTTTACAGAAGAAACCTTGAGAAGACCTTGACCCGTCTTCTGCAGTGTGGGATCATGAGAACTGGGGGCTTCATTAAAACCCAGTTTAAGTGTCTTCTTCAAATGTTAGCTGTCTGGAATCTGAATTTAGACAAAACAATCAAAACTTAAGGTGCAATTCAGTGAAGATGATGAGATTAACATAATATGTTTAAGTTATATAGGCTTTCTCAAACCGATGGTTACTTTATGATTGCAAGAAACACAAAAACACAAAATGAGAACACAAACAAACAGACAGGCTGATTAAATGAAGAACCAAAAACAAGAAGGCAATAAAATACAGACACTAAAACAAATATCAATCCAAGAGCGGGAATCAATACAAAGGCAGGAAACGATACTAGGGAAGGAAATGATAGTTTCTGACCGATAACGCCAATGCCAAGTTTCAGTAAAATCCTAAGGAAAGGCAAAGAATCCCTCGAGAACCCTTGAGAACTTTGGAGAGCTCTGGAGAACAGATGCTGTTCATGTGTACCAGTGTTTAGAAATTAAGAATTCCTTAAAGGTTCCTCAGATAGCTAGGAGTTCTCACTTCATAAAGGGGTTCTGCTTGGAAATGTCTCTGAAAGGAAAACCGGCTGTCGTCAGGTTCTTTGTTGAACCTTTAAGGCTCTCCCAGCAGGACAAACCAAAGAACCATGTAGGGTGCTAGAGTAGATGGAGCAGTAAGTATAGAAGCCTCCGGAACAACTGCTAGATCACACTCCTACAGTATGCCAAGGAATTTCTTTCACCCGCCTTGTTTAATGTACACTATTTGAACCCAGAAGGGTTCTTCAGTTGTCCCTCTGGAGGAACCCTTCAAGGTTCTGTGTGGAACGCTACCCTACCATAAACATTTAATTATTCAAGGCCCTCTTAATTTACTCAGGAGTGAAATGTAACGTTTTTCCCCAACTAACTGGGAACTTTGATGAACACTACATCTCGTGTAAATGTTCTCATGAATGATTTACACACAAACTCGGACGGAGACAAGCGGAATGCAGAAGTGAGCCGTCTGCGTGATCTCTCACTCAAAGCGAGCAACTCTTTTTGGCTCGTTTCCCTGGTCATTTTTATTTCATAGCCTCTGGATTTAATGAGACAGACTAACTGTAAGAGGTCCGAGACGGAGTGCTAATACAGAATGAGTGCTCCTGGCTCCTCTCCGGTGACTGTTATGATAGCACGCGATATATATCTGCTCAGATTTTACACTTCGGATGGATGCACTCGAGCTCCCTTGGCTGCTCCCTGTACTCGTTCTGTGATTACACCATTACACGTCTGCACTGCCAGGAAACATCAAAAAGGTATTGAAGCAGCTGAGCGCATCACACGCCGTTACGGAGCGGCCGAGGTCTAGCACTATTGATCGCTAATGCAATTTAACTGAGAGTGATTTCATCAAGCGGCAGAAACGGCCAGGATGCAACTTAATGTAACACAAAGAAGATTATTCAGTAAAAAAAAAAAAAAAAGTGGAGGATGGCGAACGAGGGATTCCATCATCCTGCCTCTAGGATCTTCTTCCCTTTTGCATTGTGATTTACTCGGGGACTTTGGAGCGCGGTCGTTGATTGAGACGTGTCCGTCCATCGCAGATCTCCTGATGAAGGAGTTTCTTCTTGAAGCTCGATGGTCAAACTGGAGGAATGGTTTCATTCGAACTTTACACACAAAAACTTAGGAAGAACGTCCTGGCGTCTTCATGCGATATCTCCCGAGTCAACGTGGCCCTGCAAATGCTTAACGATTTATACCAAATTATGAAGATTAGAGTTTGGAGCTGCGTTAGCGTACTTACATTTCCTTTTTCATTCGGGACCGCACTGTCCTCATATTTTCTCCCAACTGCTTTGTGTAACATCCTCTTATGAGGACAGTCGAGTATTATCCTCCTCCCAAACTACTTCCTGTTTGAAGACCTACTTCCTTTATAAACATTAATTACAGGACCACGACATTACAGTAATGTTCTCAAGAGGTTCAACGAAATTGAAATGTTTTCCGATCGTTTTCCGAAAGTTCTTCAAACAAGAGTTTACAGATGTTTATATCAGACTCGACGTACAGCTGTCTTCATTCTGATTATTTTCTTTTTATCTTGAATGAGACGTCAAAACAAGACACTTCATATCACTGAAAACAGTTAAACAGAGACAACAGATTTTATAAGTAATGCAGAGAATGTGCTCACACCATTTTTACCTTTATTTACAAATTATGATTATTTTGAGGTTTCCATGGCAATTTTATTATTTTTTTTAGTATTTATAATTTTGTTTATAAGTTTAATTTATATACAGACAAAATATTTATTTATGTTTAGTGGTTAGGTTTTGTGCAAGATTTTTTCCTGACTTTTTTTAACATGTATTTACTTTTTAACTAGTAATATAGAAATGTTTACTCTTCAAGTTTCATGATAATTTTAATATATTTTTTAAAATAATTGTTTATTAATATTTGTTTTTAATTATGTTTATTTACTTTATTTTTACATTGTTTAGTTTTTTGAGGTTTCGTATATTATAAACTAAATAATAATGAAACGTTTAAGATTTTGAGGTTTAATGCAAAATTGTTTTTTTTTTTTTTGTTGTTGTTTTTATTTTTTATTTTTTTCCTGACTTTCCTCCCAGACATGAATCTAGGTAGCTTTTGTTCGTGCTTCTCGGTCAGTAAAGTAGTTTCTCTAAAACATAAATCAGGTTTAATGCAGCTTGTATGTGAAGTTGAAGAGTTAAGGTTGGAGCGGAGGTGGGGTTAGTGGTCATCAGTTTCCTACCACTTCATTTGTACATAAAATTAGCAATATAAATTTTGTGCGAGGTCATGTGACTGACTGTTCGTTTCCAGCAGATTGTACGACTGCAGTTTCTATCCAACGTGGAAATCTAAAAGGAAACAACAGATATTTTCAGAAAAATTTCAGAATAGTTTTGAACGCAGCAGTGATAAAGAAGGAAGGGAAAGTATACAGCCTCTTACTGTGAGTTTTCTTTAAACCCATCCTCTGGCTTGAAGAATTTTCAGATTTTTCTGAGTTTTTATTAAAGGATTTGAGGAGCTTCAGAAGCACCAGAAGAAAGCAAAAAGCTTTACGACTCTGGACGAGTTGCTTGCTGAACATGAATTATGAATAAAATATCTGCTGCAGAGGAAAGCTGCTGTAATCATAAACACATCGGGCTGTGAACGTCAGTAAATCAACACGTGAGCCGTAAATGCTAAATAACATTAACTTTGCATGAGTTACGAGTTGGTACAGCAAAAGATAAACACGAAACCTGTCATTTTAATATCGCTAACAGTGTTCATGGGAGAGAGGGAAAATCAGAGCAGATCTAGTGCAAACACGTAAAATATTTTCTTTTTATTAAAGATAGCTTTAAAGTATTTATATAAAACAGATTCCGTGTGTATATATGATATACACCACACCAGACTTTACTGTGACAGTGTTATATAGTATACTGTAGCTAGCTAATTTAGTATGTAGATATATATATATATATATGTATATATATATATATATATATATAATTTAGATTAGTACCTGTTTAACTAAAAAAAACCATCAATAGCCCAGTAAAAAAAAGATCAAAAACGGCCCTGCTTATCCGAGGAAGTGTGCAACAATGTGGTTGTAAATCAAATTTTGAATCTAGAGGCTTTTGTTATATAAAAAGAGGATTTAACTGTTTTCTCATTTAGTTCCCAAACAACAAGCTTGTAAAAATGTAGCTAAATCATAACATGAGCTACGAGCTTAGTTTAAAAGTGTAAGCAAGCTCTATATGTAAAAAGTGAAAACAAAATTTATAAAATTACTGATGTTGGATATTTAGTTCGCTTTTTGAAAAAAGAAATGGCTAAATTCACTGGTTGTGTATTTAGTAAATGAAGTAAAGCTAATATTGATGTGTTCAGAAGCGAGAAAAGAAAGTTTTTGCAAGACTGAAGATGATTTGTCGTGTAATAACTATGTAATAACTGTACTATATATTCAAATAGATTTAATACTGAGGACATGTGTGTGATTGTTGGATGATTACAGTGAGCCGTATTGTATATAAAGTTCTCTTTAATGTAAATAAGAAAGCAAAAGTTTATTATTACAGCATTAATGGCGTCTCGAGGCCCACTAGACTAGCAAGTTAGCAAAGCTAGCAAACGTGACACAAGTACAGATAATACTGTTAATACTGTTCCATAGTACCATAGTACTGTTAAAACTGTAACAATAATAAACTTTTTTATTAAAAAAAGTTATGAATATCCTGTTGATTTTATTTTAAATTTACCAAAATTTGATGACAGAAAGGAAACGTGACCTCGGGTCGAACTAATAATGAGAACAAACACAAGACAACAGACAACTGAGCGAAACTGTGGTGGCACCAATCAGGAGGAGCTTCAGATCATCTTTAGGGCATTAACATGGGAAATTAGTCTGAGAGAAGAGCATCCGCAGGAGCAAAGTGTGATTTATCACACCGTGGCAGGATCCGGAACTGCATTAATTCTGCCAGACTGTTGCCAAGTGTGAATAGGTACATAAATATTTGCAGGGGTTGCCCTCGTGACATTTTGTACTTCTAAAACCAGGAATGCAGGATTTATATCGCTTAATGACTCCTGCAGCAATCGAAAGTCCCGGCTCAGCCCGAGAGCCGAGTCGCTGTAGATCTTCCTGGCGTTCCTCTTCCTCCCTGGAAGTGTGAGACTCTGGAGAACGATCGATAGATTAAAAAAATGTTCTCCGGGTCCTATTTATGTTTTCCTGACGTTCAGAGTTCATATCTGAACATAGATCTGAGCTGCAGCTTGGTGCCGTTTTGAACCCTGCTGCAGATCTCTTTTCTAAATAGGAGTGTAAGTGCTCGCTGAGGGATCTTCAATTAGCCCGGCGAGTCGGGAAGCTGACGAGATACGAGGCGCTAATGTAGAATTAATGCTGGTGATAACGCTCTCGCTGCGCCTGTTGGTTTTTACGCAGTTAAACAGGTTTGGCCCCGAGGCGTACAGGCGGGATGTTAATGCATCAGAAGTGTCATAATAACGATGTTACAGGTTTGTAAACTGTAATTATAGCGCTCACTCCGTCATCCTGATGGAAATAGATGGCCGTTTTTATGTGGGAGGAAACTAATCTGGAAATGCCTCGGAAGAAAGTGCCCGGTGATTGATGTCACGAGAATATTTCACCAACCAACAAACCAGCTTCTGATCAAAGAGCGCACTTAATTTAGGGGAAAAATTATAAAACCAGTCCAGTCCAGATTGCCCGCTGTTGCAATTAATAACCGAGACCCGAGAAAGACTAATCACAGATTCACGCTGTGGCTTGGCTTTATGTCTCCTTTGGTATTTGTGAGGTAGAAAAAAAAATGCATCATTTATCTTAAGCAGTTTTGGCGCAACTTTCAGAGCAATCTTTAAAAGTGTCTGTTAATCAATTGCTAGTGAAAAAAAAAGAGCGATTGAGAGGGACACAGATAAAAATTGAGGAGGCTGAGACGACTGGCGATGATTCAGCAGGACCGCGAGGAAAGCGAGCACAAATTGGGCTTTTCGTTTTGTTCCCGCTGGCTTAATGGTCGTCCGTGGCTTCCCTCCACTTCCTCGACAAGGACACGTTGTGATTTACTCGCAGGGTAATCAGCACTGCAATCTTTTCCGAAGTCACCAGACGGCTCTGTTTGTGTAATATTCACTCGGCTCTGCACCAGACCCCTGCCGGGAAACAGCTTCTGGGGGGAAAAATAATAATAAAATAAAAAAAGAAAAGATGCATTGCAGAATCATTTGCGGCGTAACATTTTCTTATAATGCTGCTGAACGCTACTTAAAAACGCCGATGTTCCACATCAATCTCCGAGCCTGGACTTAGAGATATGCCCTCGAATCGTTTGTTTTTGGTTCTATTTACTCGCCAGCGTGACATCCAGAGATAGAAAATGATGCTGTTCTGGTCTACCCAAGGACACAGTAACTTTCTGTGCAAGAAACATGGACCTGAAAAAAAAAAAAAAACCCTTCACTTTGTCTGAGAGCTGAAAAGCAGTCTTGCTGTAATTACCATCTGTTTTTAAAGGTGTAAATTTGTCCCTGCAGGAATCCACAGGCTCAAATAGCCCTGAACCATTTTAGTATTTATATATATATTTAAAAAAGAATAGAAAAGTCTGAGTTCTTTCATTCATTTCAACATCAAAAACTAATCAAACATTTTTTTTTTTGAACTGAGATGTCAACTTTTCAGCTGAAAATGAAATAGATGTGATGTTAAAGTAATAACACATGAATGAACTAAGTTTTATTTCCTCCAGGGCTAAAAACAAATAAATTCAATAATGACTAACCAACAATAATGAACCAACACCTTCATTCATCGGTTCTGCTCTGTGGTCTAATTTAATTTAAATTTATTCAATTTAATTATGGTTCAGCGAGCTATTCTTAATACATGCATTAATCGATTAATCATCATAAGTAATTAATTATTTCTACATGAACTACAGCCATAGTAAAGCCCAGTGCACTAGCATTAACTAAATTTAATTAACTAGTGTTTACTCCATCCATCAGCTCATCATCAAGATTTAATTTATTTAGCTCAATTTATTAATAGTGTCAATATTATTCTTTCTTAGAACTTTTTTAATCACGGTGCTAGTTTGTAATTTTTATTATTTCATAGACTTAACATTCAGATTGTTTCTATAGTAACAGCTCATTCACAGAGATTCACAAGATTTGTTGTCGTTATTACTGAACCTTTATGGAAGGAGTCTCCAGTGTCAGTGCTTTATAAGTAACTTTTGTAAGTCTGTATCTTAAAATTTTCTGACAGGTTCAGGAGTTTACGCTTTACAGTCATTCAGTATTTTTTACTCTTTCCTTACTATATGGTGCTTGAGTGCTTTAGTAAATTGATACAAAACGTGTATTGGATATTTTCAGGTTTTTTTGGATTGTCATGTTGCGTTAATAATGTAAGATGTATTAAATTAATTGACATCTGTTAAGGACTAACATCATTTGTTGTTTAAATCCTACTGTGGTCTTATTTTTATTTGTTCCTCGTCACAGTTTGTGCCTGAGCTCTGCACCCGGCCGTGTTGTTGTGGCCTTGAACTGCGTGTAGGTCAGTTTATTTACGCAGCCGGCCTCAGTCTCTGCTTTACCGCTGGATTAACTGCATGTTAACGTCGCGCAGCCGTCTTCAGGCCGCTCGCAATTTTCAGCGTGCCCATTTTTCTCGAGTGTCCTTCAGAGTGGCCTCTCGCCTGAAGCCTAAATTTCACTACAGACT
The DNA here is from genome assembly GCA_022758105.1 of Pangasianodon gigas. NCBI lineage: Eukaryota > Metazoa > Chordata > Actinopteri > Siluriformes > Pangasiidae > Pangasianodon > Pangasianodon gigas. Next base: position 777,235 of record CM040481.1, read on the forward strand.
GCTGAGAAACATTACGTTTTTTTTTCCTGCACTCCGGCTCCAGATTGATCCAGGAGAACTTTGGGCTGACGTTAATCATGCCTTCTCTCTGACTCGTAACTGGACGCTCCATCACGCAGACCTGAAAATCTCAAATCAATACTCTCTCTCTCTCTCTCTCTCTCTCTCTCTCTCTCTCTTTCTGTGTCTCTCTGTGTTTGTCTCTCTCTCTCTGTTTCTGTCTGTCTCTCTCTGTCTCTTTCTCTGTCTCTGTTTCTCTCTCTATCTCTCTCTCTCTCGCTGTCTCTCTGTTTCTGTCTCTCTCTCGCTGTCTCTCTGTTTCTCTGTTTCTGCCTCTCTCTCTCTCTCTCTCTCTCTCTCTCTCTCTCTCTGTGTCTCTCTGTGTTTGTCTCTCTCTCTGTTTCTGCCTGTCTCTCTCTGTCTCTTTCTCTGTCTCTCTGTCTCTGTCTGTTTCTCTGTTTCTGTCTCTCTCTCTCTTTCTATCTTTCTTTGTCTCTCTCTCTCTGTTTCTGTCTGTCTCTTTCTCTGACTGTCTGTTTCTCTCTCCCTCTCTGTCTCTTTCTCTCTTTCTCTCTCTCTCTCTGTCTTAAACATGGCCCTGTTTGTGTGTCCAGTGTTCAGACAGTTCATACAGTTAGTCAGAATAGAAAGTGAATTATTGGAGATTTTTTTTATTGTTGCATTGGAAATATAATGGAATGGAATAAGTTCATTTTTTTAAAGTAAAAAAGGCATAGAGAGTTATAGATTTATTTCTGGAAAGGGCTGAAATGTACATATTCATATACTTATATAATACTTATACTATATTTAAAGCCGTTTCATCTCATGCTGTGGTATCCTACTTTAGATTCTGATTTGTTTGAAATACTGATCAGGGCCAGAGTCTTCAGAACATGTAGTGAAAGTCTGCAAGGAGAAGATGCCTTCAGAGATAATGAAATAATGAAAAGAGGAAAAGTAGGAAATCGATATTTTCTAATCTCCAGATTTCCAGATGCATATTGTCTCCAACTGTGTCCTTTCTTGAAACAGGTCAGCATGCCTTACAAATCCACGAAGCAAACTGCAATCAATTCAAGATTAAATTAAAAAAAATAAACAGCCTAAAATAGACTTGAAACTTTCTCAAGAAACTCTTTGTACCAAAAGTTCACTGAAACTTTTAGAAATTTATATATAACCTCATGTCCCTGGGGAACTTTGCACTGGCAAATTGCATTAAATAACCTCCTGTCTGTGCAAATCAAGGGAAAGAGAAGAGGAAAAAATGTCAGAATTGTAATTCCTGGGTTTTTTTCTCCTGCCTACTGTTTTTCCCTTTGGCAATTCATCTAATTTCATTTGTTTAGAGCTGGTGTTTTGAGTGAGGGAACTATCGCTACACAGCGTGCCTTTGATTCAGCATTTTGTTCATAAAAATAATTATAAAATAATTGGTTTGGAGAAAATGACCTGCGTGTCAGGAGTGAGCTGACTCCTGCAGTCTCGCTTATTTCTGATTGACAAAAAGAAGCAAATAAAGGGAAGGACTTTTGCTCTGTCCTTTAAGAAAAAAATGAAGGGTGAAGTTAGGGACTAGCAGGTCTCACCCAACATCACACCACCTCCATCTGTATGTTCTCGAAGAGCAAATCCGCCATGTGCTTAATGGCATATGAAAGTGATGGTCACACTTACTGTGAACCAGGTGAAAGAGCAAAACCTCTCTCCTTTAATAAGTTCTTGTATAATGAAAGTGTTATTTTTTGTGAATCATCAGGGCTCTGTGTGTCACTGAAGCCGATTATCATCTACAAAGGCAGTTAAAGGTAAAACACTTCTCTGTTTGATGCCTGCAGCTCTTTGTGAAGTCTTACCAGAAATTCGTGAGCGTGTCTCTGGCTGTACTGTGATGATGCGAGATGTATCTGAGCTGGTGATAGTTCAAAACAGCTCAGGAGCATCACGTTTTAGATTTTTTTTACATCACTGACTAAGTAATGCATTCTTAAATATAATTTTCAACCAAAAATCCTGCGAAATGTTGTATAAATGGGTTTATATCTTCTTTCCTTCTTTATGTGTATATCTAGCACTTTTTTAAATTATGTGAGTGTATAATAATATTTTAAAAGGTCAAAGTATTTTAATGAAACTACAATCATTAATAAATTAACTAGAAATAAATGAGAAGTCATAACAAGATAATTATAGCTTTTGCATAAATGTAGCTTCTGATTTTCCAGAATAATCGTCACACTGTAGGATGAAATCAGTAATTTCTGTTTTATCAAAATTTAGGAGGAGAAAGTTTATTCATCTAAGCTTTTATATTTGTGCACAGTTTTCCATGTTGTGTAGTTGTGTTGCTGAATCTGGCCAGACTGATAAGTATGAGTGAGTCTCATCAGCATAGAAGTGAAGCACCTTGTCCTCGAGGGGCCGAATATAAATATGAGAACAATAACAGGCTTAGAGTAGAACACTGTGGGACACCATAAAAATGGTAACAACAGCTAATGGTCTGTCAAACAAAATCTAAAGAACTTGGAAACTTTATCCCAAAACGCTAACTGATCCCTAATTCCTTCAGCCTGTCATACGGAAATCGATTGAAGTCTGTCATCTGTAAGGACGTACCAATTCTTAAAATCTGCTCTGAGGAATCAAGGAAATTCCATGTAGATTTCCCTACATGGAAATCTTTTTGTTTTTTTTGGTGCATGACACAATAACAATAAGAACCACAATTGCACGATTAAGAATCATAATTCAGTGAACAATGGGTACAAATTAAAACACTGCATGAAAGTCGATTAATTAATATGGCGTGCTTTAAAAACCAAGACGTCAGGTGATGAGAAGAATCTTGTTTAGGATAAAACATCAACATTTAAGCATGTAATGTAGTTACACGTGTTAAGGATAATTTAGTGTGTAGCACCTGTTCTGTGTAGAAAGTAAAGTTAATGCAGCTCGGAAACAAGCCGTTAATAAATTTAATAACTGATTTCACTAACGTCGCGTTAAAGTGAGCGGAAACATCTCATCTGGTAAATGCATTTGTGCTTGTGTCCTTTCCTTACATCTTTTCCTTGCTTCCTTGGAGTGAAAGGAAAGAAAATAAAGAGGCACAATTAAAGAAATGAGACGCACACAACATCTGTTCAAGCCTTTTCATTGGAATATCAAGGCAAGTAGAACCAACAACAGAAACATATCCACAATCTGATGCAAGCAGCTGGTCATTTACCACTTTAGCCAGCGCTGAATTACATTACGCTTGTTTATTTTATGCTTAAAAAAGGACAGAGTTGTTGGTCAACAACTTTCCTGGAAATTGCAGGGTAAACAAATCCTTGCTGAAGCAGCACCTCTGACTACTGGACCATGATGAAGGTCTAGGACTTTGTGAGAAAAAAACACTCACTGCTCTCCTTTCCTTAAGCAATGCTATCAGCTTTCATACCGTGTGCTACTTCACTGACAGTGAAAAATTTTTAGTACGCTGTTGCCTGATGAATTCTGTTGTGTTTTTTAGCCAAAGGGTCAAACTGAAGAGCGAAGAAGCTTCTGGTTTACTGTGTTGTGCTCCAGCGAGTCACTTAACACCGGGTGCCTTTACGCTTCTCATCTGCTAAGATCCAGAAGTGTATAAAAAGAAATGATTTGATTTCCCTCTGCATGGTGGGATGGTCACGTGACAAACACAACAGGATGTATATCACATCAGAGACAAGATGAGCTGCTGATTGATGGATTTATCTTCGATCCTGGATTTGTGCTTAGAAACGATCCGTCTCACGTCACAACGTTTGATCTGATATGACAGTGTTTGATATCTCAGTAAAATTGCATTTCTAAACTGATTAGCATTCACGCTTTGTGCACAGTGGAATAGTCACATGACCTCCGGTGGGTTGCTTAAATCACATTTTTGAGTAGAAAAATCCTTGCCTTTATTTTTTGGCCTCGTTTGTGCATGTTTTTTTCTCTTGTATTTAAGATTTATAGAATATCCACTCAAATAGCGTTCCATCTGAATCGGGAAAATCGAGTTACAAGCAGCGAAAGTAGAATTTTAGGCTACATGTATCTAAATGTTTAAAATATTTCACGTTTCTGAGAGACAGGTTTCACTTTTTAATGATAATTGTCCTTAATTATGTCCTCCATTAGGATCTAATGTTTTGTTTTACAGTTCCATTCATTCCAACATTCCTTTAATGATTGATTTAGTTACAGATCCAGGAGATTTTAATGGAGAGAATGGAATATTACAGTGCCTTAAACGTCTTTCTGTTGAAAAGCATCAAACATGTCTAGAAGTAAGGAGTAAAACACTGTGTGTGTGTGTGTGTGTGTGTGTGTGTTACAGTAAAATACTCAGTGACAGGGTGGTGTGATGAGGTGGAGTTACTGTTACCAAACCTGAAGATGATTCATTTCCTATAACAGCACGTAACAGCACGCTCCACATAAAAGGATTTAAAGAAATCATTGATATTCTGATGTAAGGAGATGTTTATTTAACATTTATGGAAGGAGTCTCCAGTGTCAGTGCTTTGTAACAGTCAGAGGTAAAGCTGTAACTTTAGGTTTTCCGACATCTTCAGGACAGAGGAGTTTACGCCTCTTTGCAGTTTTTTGTCTGAATTTTTTTGTCTTACTGATTTAGTAAAAAGAGAGGCTGGTGAGGGAACGACTGTTTATAGCTGCTATAACGTAAGTGAGAACAGGAACTAACTTGTTTTGTGGGTGTTCCACAGCATTAAATGTAGATATTAATGGATAAAAAATGTGTCATTCTTTACTAAATAAAAAAAAGGTAATTGTTGGTAAATTGCTGTGAGATAAGAGGAATAAAACACTGCTGTTCTAAGTTGTCACATTATTAAAAGGTCAGAAAGGTTAAATCCAGAACCCTTAGTGGTTCTTCAGTTGTATAGAGTGTTTTCCAATCAAAAATGATTTCAGTGATGGCTCTTTATGTCTCTGTAGTTTTTTTTTAAATAATCTAAATCAGATTATGAAGCTAAATCAGATTATGTCCTGGAGGTCCACACCTCAGCTTGTGAAGTGGCTCGGCAGTTGAAATGAGCGATTACGAATGAGCTTTCGAACACACGCTGTGTTTTATTGCTGCTGTTTCTGACCTGGTCACTGTAATTGAACATGGTTGAGGTCGATAAGTTAAATCACATCATGACTCGAGTGTTCTTGGAAGTTCCGCTTTCTTCCATTTCGTATGACTAATGCGTTCCTTTTTGCACAGAAATAATCATCAACACTCTGGTTGGAATAAAAGTGTTTTTCTTTATCTCTGTGCAATCCTGAGGAAAAAGCTGAAATACTAAAGTCACGTGAAGGTAAAGCGATTTGCAGGAAGATGTAAAATGGAGTGGGAATAATTGAGAAAAACAATTTATTTAGCTGATTTAAAGCTTCACAGTGCATTTAATTATCCCACAATAAATAATTCCCCGAAGTTTGTTGCCATCCCATTGAGCTGGAGATGTAATTCTCTCTCTATCTCTCTTCCTCCCTTTCTACAGACCTACATCATTTCAGCTCGTTCTGAGCCAAGCAGCCAATTTAACATGGAGTTTAATCCTGTAGAGAATGATGGTGCGTTTCCACACAGAGGCTCGGATTGACGGCTGCAGAAATCCGACTGAACGTGGAAAGTTAGCGTGATTGGCAGCTCTCTCACGTGCGTCTGTGCGAGTCTGCATCGGGACGCCTTTATTTTGGAGATTAGAGGAGCTCTTGGCCATGAAAAAAAGTGTAAAAAAAGGGAAAAACACACAATCACTTCTTGATTACTTTTGAAATCAGCTCACATATCATCTTTAATCTGTCGTTCTTTCTCTTTATCTCCATTTGTGCACTGACATGCTGGATGGATAAAAAGGGCAGCCTAAGCCGCTACTGCAGTTAGCAGATAAAGCTAGCACTTATGCTAGGCTCTGTGCTACTGTGTATCACAAGTGATGCTAATATCTTAAAGACTAAATATAGATGTTTTCCCTTTTAATTCTGCAATACAAAAATATTACATCTTACACATATTTTTAAACCAGAGAATGGTGTTTAGCGCTTACCCAAAAGCAAAGAAAAACATTTTCATGTCATTTCAATAAAAAAAAAAATTGGCCTTTTTTTGGCTGTTTGCCAGAATTCAACATTCATTAGACAAATAATTAGACTTTTCCGTCTGTTCTCGTCTCAGTCCACACTGATACGGGGAAATTTCCTCTTTTCTTATACGTTTTACTTTTCTCACCATGCTAAAATAAAATTTTTCAGTCTTTTCAAAGTGGATGAATTTGAAAATGATGTTTTTATGTTCACATTGTGAAAACAAACACAAATGGTGGAAATGATGTAAGTATGTAAATGTACGTACATCCAGCACATAGTTTTCTGTTGTTTTTCCTTTTTTATTTTTTGTGAAATGGACTGAAATAGCTGGTGTAGCCAAACATTAGCCACTGGAAGAGTATCTGTTGAATTGAAACGAAGTTTAACACCACTGACAGTGAAATGAAATCACGAGCAGATGATTAGCGATGAACGCTGAGCCGTACACTTCTTATTACTCAGTCATACTGCATCTGGACGATAAAACCTCGCCATGTTTTCGCATCATCTTCATCGGCACAACATAATTGACGTAAATCTTCATAATTGGTTTTGCATGTAGACACTCGGCTTGATTTAGCATGACAATCCCGGAGCTCTGATTCTCTACGGAGTCATGTATGGATGCAACATTAACTCTGAATGTGTACGTTAAATCAGACTAGCATCCAACCCGAGACGACCTGCAGTGCATGAGGAACAATGAAATACACTAATGCTCCTGAATAACCTTGCGATTGTGATAACAGTGACTCACACACACTTCAGAGACTAAGATGTTTTGTCATGGTAGATGTCTTTCTCTCTGACTTCTTAACCTTCGTCTCTCTCTCTCTCTCTCTCTCTCTCTCTCTCTCAGTTAGTACTGTTGCTCAAGGAGCACTAACGTAACAAATGTTGTACTAATGTTGGCTAAATTTTACCAAAAACATCACCAAAATGACAATCTTTTGTCCTGTCTTGGTCATGGGAATGGTCATGTGATGATTTGAGGCTGCCTTGCTGTAGACTGGACTACATCATTTCATAAAGGGATTATAACCTCTTGTTTTTTTCTTTTCCCAAGTCCTAACAAGCCTCCAAAAGCCTTGGTGACTATAAAACGCTCTTAAAAGAAACTTGTCCTCATTTACGAACTCTAAAATAAAGTAAAGTATGGACAAAATAGGTGCATGTTACAATTAGATGTTTTCCCTTGGCCTTGTTTTGCTACTGTAGCTTGTAGGGGTTAAGAGATGAGATTTTAATTCAGTGCTGGTACTCCGAAAACCCCTTTAGCTTTTTTTTAAGTACCGTGACTCAGAACTCTGAAGAGCAGAAAGTAAAAAAAGAAAAGAAAAATAAATAAAAAGAGGAGCAAGGACTAGTGGATAAACAGAGCGCTCACCTGAAAGATCCACTGTTTTATTTATGAAAGCCTTGCCTGCCGTGATGGAGACAAATTACCTTTTAACAATGTGAAATAGAATTTTGTTTACACGGCTACGGTTCTCCCTTTGCGACTTTAAATGAGATTTCTCCAAACCCCCATTTATATTCCCCAGCATTATCGTTTCAATCTCTCAAAGCCGATCGCTCTTTAAGGGAGGAAGGGAATGGAGAAGGGACACTCATAAAGACAGCCATTAGAGATGCTCACGCTTATTTAAAGGAAACACCTTATCATGGCTTTGAGATTATTGTGAATGTTCTGGAGCAGAGCTGCAGCTGTACGATTTCCAACACCAAGTGAAGGAAAAGAAGGCTGGAGTACCGAGGAAGATGAGGAATACTAATGTGAAGGATAGTGTTAGTTATAATGTAGTTTTAGCTTGAATTCAGCCTGAAAATCATAAATAAATCAAGAAGAAATTCTAAGAACATCAGCAAATTTTCTACTGCGACATTGTAGCTAAGGGTTAAAGGGTACATGTACACAAAATGGCTGCCGCGTGTATCCTGCAGTCGTTTAGAGTTTCGTCTTTGCATGTAATCAGAAATGAATGCTACACACCTACGCGATGCAATACTAATGCAAACAGTGGGGGCAGTATAGCACCATGTGACACAGTGTCTGAAAACTAACTGGTTTACCTGTTATGGTTCGTGCTTAAAAACCTGACCTAGCCTTAAAAACTGTAACCTGGATCTTCTAGATTACTAAGAACCTGAATGTCAGGTCACAGTTTATTATTTGAGATGCAGTTCATGACAACAATCACGACAACGGAGGAAAGTTTCAGAAACAGAGCATGTTGGTGTGTTTAACATTGTTTGGAAACGGATGATTTGACTCTGTTGCGCCATCTTGTGGATTTCACTTTTAATCTTACAAAAAGTATGCAGAACGATGTCGCTCATGTTGCCGCTGCTTTGGTACGCACATACAAAGTCATGCCTCAAGTATAAACCAGTCCTTAGGTGTTAGGAAGGTTAGGAGGGTTCGGGAGTGAGGTTAACCTCCCAACCTGAGTCGACCTGACCTGACTTGACCCAGCGGTTTATGTGGGTCAAAGAGACCTCCGTAAGTCTCTCACTGGATTCCAAACATTTTCCCACAGCAGCGTAAATTCTCCATCCCATTATTTGGTGCTCTCTGCCATATTTGCTACGTTAAAATGATGGATTATGGGTCGTAAAACTTCAAGGTTTTCCGTCCTCTCGACTTGTCCTGATTTGCACTTTCACCATCTGCTGTGGGTAAAAATTCTGAAGTCCTGACGGGTTTTATGACTCGTTTTGACGAGACAACCTTGGATGTTTTGCTTTTGTCAGGAATACGCAATAACGGGAACAACTACAGGAATCTACGAGGAAGGATTATGAATTACTGAAAGTCCAGACTCCACAGTAGATTATGTCTTTTTTTTTTAAGAAACAGGAAGCTGAAGAGTTCTGGTTGGTTGTGTGGTTAAGTGTTAAGCATTGTTAGCGGTGTTTGCTGAAGCAGTGTTGAGTGTAGAACGAGAAAATGTGGTTGGCTTTCTATAAATTAGATCAGAGCTGCTAAAGCGTCTAGCTGTTGCTAGAGATTCTGGCACTTTTCATTAATAAAACTGCCCAAAAACCACATTCACTGAATATTACAAAAGAACAACCACTTGTTGTTTATACCACACACTAAACCGCTATACAGTAACTTTGTGGAAACACTAGCTGTGTTGATCTCAGAAAAGGCAAATTACAAGATCCAAGTTTGGAAAAATAATATGAATTTTAGCATTGCTTGTCAGAATTCGAAGAGTATTCAACAATTAATTGGTCATGACCCTGCATTAGGGTTCAGATTGTTTTGAAATCACATAAATATGGGAAATTTTTTCTTTTTCTTATCCATTATACCTTTCTATGCCAAAATGTTTTCCTATAAATTCATTTAAAATCCTATAAAGTCATTAAAAAAATAATAAAACATTACCAACATTCTGGATATAAATCAGAGACTCCTAGAAGCAGGTTTGTAAAAATATCATCCGAATAATTTTACACCATGCGACAGAGTTTGTGTTTTTTTTACACGTGAAATCCGAGATTGTGGAAACGTGTGCTGTATTTACGGGGAGAGATGAGTTACTGAAGAACACAGCTTCTCATGGTTTAGGGTTTTACCTCGTGGAAAACACACACACACACACACACACACACACTAAGCTCTCTCTCCCCCCATCCTGATCTCCTCCATTATCGTTATGAGATTAAGATCCGAACTCGTTGCGCTGTATTTGTCAGCGTGAAACTGCGACCTCAATCTGTGAAGTGTGGCTGTAAAGCACAGGGATGATTCACCTGCCATTTTTTCTGCTCTGAAGTATTTTTTTTTTTTAAATAAAATGACATTTTGGCTGTGTTTATGAGAGAAGTGTGCAGAAATATATACGCCCTGGCAAAATAAGAGAGATGCTTAGTGTGTTATTATGATCTTGTAATCAAAGCCATATTTTCTGAATAAGTAATGCTGTGTGTGTGTGTGTGTGTGTGTGTGTGTGTGAGAGAGAGAGAGACATGTTCTTTTCCTATTGCACGCTCCCTCTTCATGACTGATTAGGCTCTTGACCCTTTGTGCTCAGTCTTTTTGACCTTCTTGTCTTTCTCTCCTCACACTGAAGAACCTGCTCTTCTTGCTGCACTCTCACCGCTAACACACTCCATGCTAATGAGTCTTCGACGATAAGCTATAAAATCTCAGGACTGCGCTAAAATCATCTGCTCAAAATTCTTTTCTTGTATTTTTTCCTTTATCTGTGAACTACAGCTGGCCGAGATGACCAAAAATATCACATCATGATACATATCGCGTACATCATAGAAAAGTATCACGATATTTAGGTTTGCTAACAAACTACCAGCAATACATTAATGTTTCATTTATGAATAAGCAAAATATTTGAATCTCTGAAAACTAAAATGAAACTAGGTCGAGGTTGAGTACAAAATTTTATTACTTTTATGTCTAATACCTACAAAAACTTTACACTGAAAAGGGTAAAAAAAAAAAGAATTTATTATAAATGTGTTTATTATAAATAAATGAAAATTTGTGTTTATTTTTTATATTTAAAAATAACATTTTTTTTATTACTGAAAAAAGAAAAAAAAGTGAAATGTTTACTGTTTTAAAGATTAATTAAAAATATTGTATATCTGCAAAAAATAAATTAAATTAAAAATAATAAATACATTAAATGTATATATTATTAATAGACATATTTACAATGCTTTATTTATTAGATTTAAAAATATTTACAATGGATATAAAAAGTTTACACACCTCTGTTAAAATGGCAGGTTTTTTGATGTAAAAAATGAAACCAAGATGAATCCTGTCAGAACTGTTTCCACCGTCAATGTGAAATTACAACGTATAAAAATTAAGTGAAAAACAATCAGAAACATTTTAGGGAAAAATAAAAAACATACAATAACCTGGTTGCATAAGTATACACACCCCTAAACTAATACACTGTCAAAGCACCTTTTGATTTTATTACACCACTCAGTCTTTTTGGTTAAGTGTCTATCAGCGTGGCTCATCTTGACTTGGCAATGTTTTCTCACTCTTTCTTGCAAAAACATTCTAGATCCATCAGATTGTGAGAGCATCTCCTGGGCACAGCCGCTTCAGGACACCCCACAGGTTTTTAGTTGGATTCAGGTCTGGGCTCTGGCATTCCTTTGTTGATTTGGATGTGTGCTTTGGGTCGTTGTTGTGCTGAAAGGTGAAATTCCTTTTCATCTTCAGCTTACTAGCAGACACCTGAAGGTTTTGCACTAATACCGACTGGTATTTGTAGCTATTCATGATTCCCTCCACCTTGATAAAAGCCCCAGTTCTGGCTGAAGAAACGCAGCCCTAAAGCATGATGCTGCCACCACCATGCTTCACCGTGGGGATGATGTTCTTTTGGTGATGTGCTTTTCTTTGCACCAAACATAACTTTTGGAATTATGGAATTATTACACCTTTTGGAATTGTTCTCATCAGACCATTTTACACATGGTTTGAGGTGATTTAGTTGGGGTTGGATGTTTTTTTCATGAGAAACAGCTTCTGTCTATGCCACCCTACTCCGTAGCCCAGACATGTGAAGAATACAAGAGATTGTTGTCACATGCAGACAGTAATCAGTACTTGTCAGATATTCCTGCAGCTCCTTTAATGTTGCCGTAGGTCTCTTGGCAGCCTCCCTAGTAAGTTTTTGTCTTGTCCTATTATAAATTTTTGGGGGACGTCCTGTTCTTCGCGATGTCACTGTGGTGCTCCATTTTCTCCACTTGCTGATGATGGCCTTCACAGTGTTCCATGGTACATCTAATGTGTTGGAAATTCTTTTATACCTCTCGTCTGAACGATATCTTTCAACAAGTGAGATTCCATGCATGCTTTGTACGCTCTTTGCAGACCATGGCTTCAGCAGTCAGATGAAACCAAGGAGATGTGAAGAACATCCTACAGAAACAGCTGGTCTTTATTTGGGATTAGTCAGAATAATTTCATTGATGACAGCTGTATGATAATTACATTTGAACATGAGATTGAATGTGATTGGTTCATTCTGAACACAGCCACATCCCCAGTTATAAAAGGGTGTGTATACTTATGCAACCAGGTTATTGTAAGTTTTTTATTTTCCCTATTTTTCCCTAAAATGTTTCTTATTGCTTTTCACTGAGGATGGGGAAAGTTGCCATGATTTATTTTGGTTTCATCACAGAAACCTGCCATTTTAACAGGGGTGTGTATACTGTTTATATCCATTGTATAAATAAATAAATAAAAATATTGAAAAAGAGAAAAACATTTAAATAATCTCAGATATCTCAGTCTGTAAATGCAGAGTATGTGCGTGTTAGATCCAGAGGGTTTTTTTTTCTTCTTAATTCAATGCACCACAGTCCTGTTTAATAAGATGTGTGGGTGTAACCCATGACCATGTCACGTGCCATCGTTACACCTCCACCGTGAAGGGAATTGAAATGGTAAGCCTTGCATTAATAAGCTTTGAGCTGTAACACAGTTTTTGTATTCCTCCCCAACTCTGAGACATTAAGCAGGTGTCCATCTTTGTGATTGGCAGCACTGACAGAGACATCGTTAGCCTTCTCGCGCTTTTTTCACCCGTCCAGCTTCCTGCTTCTTTTCCTTTTCCCAGAAGCCAGGATAATCCCTTTCTCTGCTAGTGCAAAACCCCGATGAACCCCGCACCACTCGTTTATCATCCTGACCATGAGACATGAGAGGAAAATGAGACAATTAGCAGCACAGACACGTCTCTCCTGCTCTTTGTGGCATTTATGCTGCTAGCTTCTTCTACAGCTAGCACACTTGAGCATTCTGAGAGTGTAGTATTTATAGCAAGAGTCCCAATTTTCCCATTTAATCCTTTTTGCTGGACTTATCCTGAACCGTATGAATCCGCTATCCTCTCGCTGTGGAGTTTGGAGATAGAAAACCTAAGCTAGCCTGGATTAAGGAATGCATCGTGTATTTAAAGGAGAAACAAAGTGAGATGTTGGGAAGTGGATGGAAATGTGCTACTGTAGATTCGGACAGTTGTACAATTGGAGTGTAACACAGAGCCACTGTCTGCATCTGTATTCTGATTTAAACCCACAGTGGGCGTGGCCTAAACTGGAATGTCAGCAGTGTCAGTATGATGTATTAATTCTGGCTCCGCCCCTCCAGTTCATTGGACTGTTTTTTTTAATCAATTATTTCCTAATGCTCATCTTTCCCATCACTTCATCCGTCCTTCTCATTACTCCATCCATCCGTCCCATCACTCTATTATTTCCTAATGCTCCATCCTTTCCATCACTCCATCCATCTTTCACTCTTTTCCTTCATATCGCTTCGTCCTTTCCAGCACTTTATTCCAATTCTAGCACATTTACTTGGTTCTGTTTCCCAAAATATAAACAAGAAAAAGCCTAATTTAAACCACTGTGGCACTGACCAGGCAGTTACTAAGGATGAATGAATGAACTCTGTAAATGCACTGCACATCTCCGCACACCCACGTTAACAATGTTAATGAACGTGGACTTTGTTTGTCCCGTGAGCTTCATATCTGGTCACCCACTAAAGTAAAAACCTCCTTCTTATACTGCTTTTTGTTCCATCCCGTGGGATTCAAGTCCTGATATGCACGTCTAATCCCAACGCCCCATCCTTCCCATCACTCCATCCATCCTTCTCATCACCATATCATTTCCTAGTGCTCTATCTTTCCCATCACTCCATCCATCCTTTGCATTACTCCATCCATCCTTCCCTCCAATCACTCTATTATTTCCTAAAGCTCCATCCTTCCCATCACTCCGTCCATCCTTCCCATCACTCCATCCATCCTTCTCATCCCTCTATCATTTCCTAGTGCTCCATCTTTCCCATCACTCCATCCATCCTTCTCATCACTCCATCTATCCTTCTCATCACTCTATCATTTCCTAGTGCTCCATCTTTCCCATTACTCCATCCATCCGTCCCTCCCATCACTCTATTATTTCCTAAAGCTCCATCCTTTCCATCACTCCATCCATCTTTCACTCTATTCCTTCATATCGCTCCATCCTTTCCACCACTTTATTCCAATCCTTTGCAGGTTGTAGCCGACTGCGCTGGATCAAAGTGGGCTTCTTTTGGCTAATTGCCCCCGCAGGTGCATTAGATGAAAGGGTTTGAGGTACTGATGGATCACAAACCACCCCTCATGCGCACACACACACACACACACACACACACACACTCTCAGGGCAGATCAATAATAATAAGCCGTGCTTGTCATCCTCAGTGCACACTGCAGCTCATTATGTAATGATTTGGAAATTGAAGGCTGGGTTTAATGTGCGTATCACCCTCTTCATATTTCATCAGTGGACAGCAGGATTTGTGGAGAAATCATTCGATGTAACCAATGTATCATCATTTCTAACGCAGACAGCCGCTGATTACAAATACTCCTATTTAATGTCCTGAAGAATTGTAGATCACATTTTCACAGTGTAGCATAGGGTTCAATATTTTTTCCCATCAACTTATATTTATTAAATCAATTTACAGAATTTATAGACTATGTATCAATTTATTTTATACAGATATACGGTATATAGTATATGAACTGTATATCTGAAATATAGCCAAACCATCCAATTTATACCATTTGCTTTATTTTGTGTTTGACAATTTTTAATTGGTAAATAATAATAATAATAATAATAATAATAATAATAATTATTATTATTATTTTTATTATTATTATTTTTATAATTATTATTATTAAATTATTTTTATTTATGTGAACTTAAATAATTTATTAATAATCTATTTTAAGATAAATAAATAAATAAATAAATATACATATTTTTTTATTTTATTTTATTTTATTTTATTTTATTTTATTTTATTTTAGTTAGTTAGTTTGTTTGTTTAGTGTGTGTTGACTGAGGTGCTACAGTCCTCAGGGAGTTTATTCTCTTAATCAGGGATTTATTCTCTCTTCTGCTTTCAGTCAAAAATCTTTTTCTTAAATTTTAATACTAAATACTATAATACTTAATACTAAAAATATAGAATCTCGATAAATGCTAAGTTGGACTTCAGTGTCTTTGTTTTGCTTAATTACTGCCAAGTGTATATCCTAAGTTTTAAAGTGAAATAACAGAAAATTTAATTTAATTTATTTGTTCTCATGCATGAAACCATATTGATAAGTGAAGTTAGTGCTGAATAATAGTTGCATTTGATAAGAAGTTAGTGCTGAATGACGCACATTGACTCTAAAGCAGAGTTAGTAAAATATGGCATAGAGTTCCTGCATTATTAACATTATTTACATCTACGTCTGTTTCAGAGTTCAGTAGTATCAGCTCCGGCGCCTGTGTGGCCTTGCAGGATGTGCGAACATGCTCCAGTGTAGCGTTAGCATACATTAGAAGATGCTGCACAGGAAAAGGACAGCTGGTGCAATTATAATTCTGCATCATTACGCCGAGTCGCTCCCTCAGATCAATACTCATTGGCGTGTCAGAGCGAGGCAGCTCGGGAGATCCGAGGCCTCCGGGGAGACGAATCAAACGAGTGACGTGTTCCTGTCTCCTCAAGGTCATCGGCATCGAGTCTGTCTCTCCGGAGCCGCCAGATAAAGACATATCTCCCTGATCCACCCTAATGGAGGACATTAAAAAAGGGCACTTACCAAAATGCCCTCGTCGCTCACTTTCCCGGCAAAATAGATTAACCGCCCCGCGACGTGACTCCTGTGGAATGAAGTCGCTGCTTCAGAATCGGCACTTTCATAGTCGCACATGGCTTTACAATGTACGCCTAAGACTAATAAGATATAGGAGTGCAGTAAATCATTATAAGTGGTGTTGAAGAACAGCAGCTTCAGCGAGAGATGGCCTGTTTTTATGGAAGTCATTTGAGTCATCTATAGCTGCTCTTATAGAGATCATAATCAGAAGTGCAGCCTCGCTTTTATTGATTTTTTAATTAAAGGATTTATCTCTTTCTAAACATTGGTCTCAATCTCGTTCATGTTATTGGTTTTGAAAGAGTGGGTTAAAAAAGCCAGTTATGCTTTACTCACTATTAGTGTACATAGGCCTACATAAAACCAACAGAAACCTGTTATGACACTTACATAAACATTAATAAATACTTGTTCCAACAGACATCAACTGCCATAAAGACTGCCTTCATTAATATCGATGTCAAGTTTACATAACACTTAGCATTAAGGCTTTAGGTTGATGTTAGGATAAATTGCATTAGAACTTCATAACAACTGACTTTTACCTCAGTGTCCTTCTGTTCATAGGGCTATATGACATCTACATATGCCCCTTGTTACAACTGACATAAGTCTACATAAACATTTATAAAGGCTTATTCCAACAGGCGTCAACTGCCATAAAGACTGCTTTCATTAATATCGATGTTAAATTGACGTAACGTGGCATTAGGAAGGAATTGCAATATACTGCATTATAACTTCATAGCAACGATAATGTCAGTTACGCTTCTTATAAGGCTACATGCCACCTGTAAAAGCCCCTCATGACAACTGATATAAACCTTAATAAAGGCTTATTCCACCAAGCATTAAGTTGTCATAAGGTAACATTAGGCTGGCATCACCATAACCTGCATTAGAACTTCATAACTTTTTACTTTGTAAACAAGGGTCCTTCTGGTAAGACAGAGCCATGCACTTCATATGACACCTATAAGTTGTTCATGAAAACTGACGCTAACCTACATAAACGTTTATTAAGGCTTACTTCTACAGGTGAATTGCCATATAGACTGCCTTTATTAATATCATTGTCAAGTTCGAAATAACACGTGACATTACACTGGAATTAGGATAAACTGCATTAGAACTTCATAACAACTGACTCTGTAGTTCAGTGTCCTTCTGGTATGACAGTCACACTCTTCATAGGGCTACACGACACCTACATAAGCTCCTCCTAATGTCAATACTCAGGTGTTATGTCAACCTAACAACCAATCAAATTCAAAATTGACAAAAAGCAGACGCCTGGAATAAGGCTTTTTAAGACTTTTTTTTTTGCAATTTTATGCCATTTGGGTTTATGAAGGGTTTATGTAGCCTCCGAATGTGTCATAACACAACCTTTCGTCAGGCAAAAGAAAGTAATTCTGTGATGTGTTATATCATCTACACATCAAAAATCTTTATCACATCTGACACCTGCTGGAATACACCATTATAAATGTTAATGTTGGTGTATTTATTCAGGTTGCCAAGAAGGCATTATGTCCATGTTATGTAGCTATATGAACACCAGGCATTAAAAAGCCTTTTACGTGAAGTATGATTCTCAAAAAGAGTCAGTTCTCTTGCATTAACCAAGTTTCAGCAAACTCCATGTCCAAACTGAGTTGAAGTAAATGTATGATTAAGCTCGGCTCCTGGCTGCGGTGAAGGTAAAGTGCGGAGATAAGCCACTGAAAATGTCAGTAGAGATCAAGTCGCCTTTAGGGAGAGACGATGAGCTGTCGACCACGAGACCTGAATTTGCAAACGACTCAAGAGTCTGACCTGAGTGTGAAAAGGCCAGAGAAGGACACTTAAGAGGTAGTGTGAATAGAAATCTCAGATTTCTCGGCCTGTTTTTCTGTAAATATGTCATGTTCATGTCACACATGCCCTTTATCTGTATTGAAAAGTGCAGCTTCCTGTTGTGTCTGGCGTACGAAAAAAAGGGGTTAGGGACGTAAAGCTGAGCTCGGCACTTCATCCTGGTCCCCTGAAGGCCTCGGCGGGCTGCTCTGAGGAGCTGGCACTAGATGGAGACATTAATCTAAAGAAAGGACGGGGTGGAGGAGTGAAACTAATGATGCGTAAACATCATGACGCAGTGCAAAATCCATCCAGAACATTAACCATCATACTATTATTCAAGAATTTTAAGAAATTGTCTCATGACCATGATCAAGTCAGAACAGAGCATTCGTGTCCTCCTTCATGGTTTTTTGAGATGCGAGGTGGGGGGAGGTTTACGAACAAATGAACAAGCCTCACAAAGATGAGAGCAATCTCCTTTGCTGGATCAGAAAACTGGAAGTTCATCTCGTTGCATGTTCCTATTAACTCAGTCGCTGCACTGTCACCGCCTAGTTCGTTAGGGCCGCTGTTGCTTGGCAACTGTGGACTTTTTCCTCCAGCTCTGCCTTGCTCGGCATGCTATACACAAGTTCTTTTTTTTAATCTAATCAAAACAAAGAGAACAAAGGACAAACATGTTCACCATTCACGAATAGCTTGAGGAAGAAGATATAAATTCTACACCAACCAGCTTGTGCTTGAGCTAAATTGGAGATATTCAGATCTGCTCAGCTGTATGCGTTCTAAGTTATCATTTCTATAGTAACATGGAGAGGTTTTCTTGAAGTAAGGAGACATTTATTTCACATTTATGGAAGGAGTCTCCATTGTCAGCGCTTTGTAACAATCAGAGATTAAGCTGTAACTTTTCTGACATCTTCAGGACAGATGATGTTTCACAATATGGCCCCTTTGGACTTCATTTCCCATCAGCCTCACAGCCTTCAGCCAAATCACATGACCCTGTCACATGAATTGCTCTTCTGATTACACTCACCTGTTCTGCATTTCCTTTTTGATTAGTGTTTGTATTTAAGTCCTGCTGGTTCTTTGTTTGGTTGTTTGTGCTTCATGCTATGTTCTCCAATTTTTTTTTTTGTTTTGCTCATTTTGTGAAACTTGTTTTGACTTTGTTTGCCTGAAAATTTAAAACTCCTGCACTCGCATCCATCCCCACTGCTATGTGACAAGGAGTTTATGCTTTGCAGTTTCTCAGTAACACACAAGCTGTGTTTGTTGTCTTATTAATGTCAAAAGAGAGAAAAAAGAGAGGCTTGAGAGGGAACGACTGTTTATAGCTGCTATAGCATAAGTGAGAACAGGAACTAGTTTTAGATTCAAGATTCAAGATTTTTATTTGTCTCATACACAATTATATACAGTATATAACTTGCAGTGAAATGGAAACCTGGCCTACTCCTCTTTACACTGTGTATTAAATACTAAAATAAAGTTAAAAATTTAAAAATCAGAAATGAATAAGAAATAATATAAGAAATATGAAATATATGTACAGGAATGTGTGAAAACGGATGTACAAAACATGCAGTATGTTATGTGTAGTAACAATACAAAGTGCAAAGTGCAGTGTGAGGCATGTCAGTGGAGTGCAAGTGACTGTAGAGTCCTTGAGGAGTCCTGAGTGGTGGATCTGAGTCTGTATTGAGGAGTCTGATGGCCTGAGAGAAGAAGCTCCTCCTGAGCCTCTCAGTTTTAGCCATCAGACTACAGAAGCGCTTGCCTGATTGCAGCAGGCTGAACAGACAGTTATCGGGGTGGGTGGAGTCCCTGATGATTTTAGCAGCTCTTGTACTGCATCGTCTGGTGTAGATGTCGTGCAAAGAGAGGAAAGCAGACCCAGAGATGAGCTCAGCTAAGTGCGCTGCTCTCTGCAGGGCTTTGCGGTCCTGGGTTGAGCAGTTTCCGTTCCAAGCTGAGATGCACATTTTACAGATGTTCCACAATATTACATGTAAAAATACATGGATAAAATATATGACCTATTGTTCTTTAAAAGTTCAATAAAACATAATTGGTGGCAAATTGCTATGCTTTAAGAGGAATAAAACACTTAGGGACGTGTTGTTATAGGAAAATAATCACCTTCAGGATGGTAACAGGAACTCCATGTTAAATAAATATCTCCTTACAGAAAACCTTTTTTTTTTCTTCTTGACCAATCAGAATACAGAATTCAACAGGATTCTGCTTTAAATAAGGGTGTAAGTCATAAATTTTGAACATGTTTAACATTTACAAATGGAAATCGATTCGCTTCTTGGTGCTGAGACCTGCTGCTGTAAATTTTCATTAGGTTCTACACACTGAAATTAAGTTTGGTTTAATAAGGCATTTCTCAGCAGCCTCACGTTCTATTAATTACACATCCCCGGATCGATTGTTCATCGAGTGGTCAGACGTGCCTCGGGCAACTCGGGGAGGCCACCAGTGTTTGCCACCAGTGAACAAGCAGCTTATCAGAAATCTGGATGTAGATTACAATTTAGCCAGAGGCGAGAGTGGCGAGGAAAAAACCTCCCTGAGACTCAAAGGATAACTCGTCCTCTCGTGAGCAACACTGGACACCATCCACTCTGAGTCTAAAGGTCTCAGTATAATTACAGCTGTGAAGGTTGTGTGAAGATGAAACCACTTTCATGAGCTCACAAGCTTGTTGCGTACGAACGCTCCAGTCCACTGTTAAAATTTTAGGATAATTTCCATGACTACAGGGAGAAGATCGCGTGCTGCAAAATGCTGAGAGCATAAACTACGGCCAAGTAGTTAAATAAGCTATTAAATTATTCGAGAGTTGAGGATGATGACTTTAGCATGCTAGTGAAACATATGAGCTTGGTTGTGAAGCGTGTGTGTTCTCAGAGCTACACAATTATGTCATGTTGTTTGTGGAAGCCAGAGAATATGTTCATGCTAGCATTGTTAAAATAAAGTCTCCTACTTTATTATATTTCTCAGAAGTCTTCTGTGACTTCTGAGAAATGCCTTATTAAATTAAGACTGACTGCCGTGTAAACTAATGAGGAAAAATACACACGCTCGTGGCCTACTTCCTTCTCATTAAGAGAAATACTTTTTCCATATGAAAGATCAACAGAACCCTCTTAACCCAAAGAGAGATGAGTCATATCGGCTTAAAGGAAACCTTCACCTTGAAGCACATTATATCTTCAGATTGAAATTTTGTGGTGTGTTGTGATTCTGGTGCTAATTCGTTAGTTGGTGCTGTATTTCTGATTGCGTGTGTCACACCGATGTCACAGTGCATGAGGAGAAAAAACATTTCAATAATCGCAAACAGAGTTCGCTGAGTTAGCTCCTAAAAACTAACAAAAAGAGCAAGAATTTTCTCATTCATGGAGCTGGACAGTCTAAAACACTAAAGCGCCGCTGCATGATTCTCTTTCAGTAGAGATGAGGCGAATACACCACTATCAGCAAGTATTCAATGAAAGTGAAAATAGACAAATGTCATGATGAAAGAAGTTTAAAGTGAAAACATAAACACAGAGTTTAACAAATCTCGGACATAAACATGTGGTACAACAAGTGCTAATTGGCTGTTTTTTTTTTTTTTTTTTTTTTTTTTTTTTTAATCCAGAGCTTCTATTACAGGAAGATTAGATCTGAGTCACTAGTGGTGGGAGATTAAAGTGCTCACTGGGAATCAAAGCAGCGTCGCTGCTGCACATTCGCAGTCTGATTTGATTTTTGTTTCACAGACATGAAGACTTGCTTTAATGCATTTCCAATTCTCCAGTCTTGTTTGCAATTTTTTACCAACAACGCTAAAGGTTTCCTTTTGTTTCTCTTCACCAAACAAGCGTTTCCAGCGATTCTCCATGTTGATGACTCATAATAATTTACAATATTTCAAAGTTTAGATTTCACACACTTAATTCTCAGAATTAATTTTTAAGACTAAGCATCTTCATCTCAAATCACAAGTGACTAAATATGATGTTTGCTTGAAGTGTAATCACTTTTGTTTCTACAATAAGTAGTGGAAATGAGATAATTAAAAATTTGAGTTGAATTTATTTATATGTGACAATAAATTATGCCATAAATGACATACATTTTTACAGGCGACTAAAAGTTTAACATTGAACCCAAATATGTGGATTTTTTTCTCCCTTTCAATATGCAAATATTATGAAAAATGTGGCATTCACTCAAAGCAGTGGTCAGAATAAAGAAAAAATAAAATAAGAAATTTAATTTTTAAGATAAAAAACTTAATTTTTTTCTTTATTAATCAGAAATTATGCTGCTTGTTTGTGGGTCTTTCTGACTTCAGTTTTGTCTTCAGTAAATGAAAAGCAGCTCAATTGGGTTGAGGTCAGGTGACCGACTTGGCCATTTAACAACTTTCCATTTCCAAGCTCTTGGGTTGCTTTTGCGGTATGTTTTGGGTCATTATCCATCTGTACTGTGAAGTGCTGCCCTATCAGTTTGCAGCATTTGACTGAATCTGATCAGAAAGATTCAGACGCTTCAGAATTCATCCTGCTACTTCTATCAGCAGTCACATCAATAAACATGAGTGACCCAGTTCCATTAGCAGTCAAACATGCCCATGCCATACCACTTCCTCCACATGTTTGACAGATGATGTGATATGTTTTGGAACATGAGCCTGTCATTTCCTTCTCCCTACTCTTCTCTTCCCATCATTCTGGTACAAGTTAATCTTGCATCAGAACTGATCAGGCTTTTTTTTAGAGGATTTTTAGCAAAGTCTAATCTGGCCTTTCTGTTCTTGAGTATTACCAGTGGTTTGCATCTTGAGGTAAACTGTGTGTATTTACATTCAGGAAGATGTCTCTTGATTGTACGCTTTGATGATACCCCTTCTTCCTCGAGAGTATTCTTGGCTTGGCTAGATGTAGTGAAGGGGTTTTTCTTCACCAAGGAAAGAATTCTGCGATCATCCACTTTAGTTGTCTTCTGTGGTTTTCCAGGCCTTTTGGTGTTGCTGAGCTCACTAGTGCATTCCTACTTTTTAAGAATGTACCAAATTGTTAATTTGGCCACGCCTAAAGTTTCTGCTATCTCTGATAGGTCTGTTTTGTTTTGTCGCATATTGAGAGTTCCCACAGAGCTCCCACTGAGAGCTACCAAATGCAAATTCAACACATAGACTCAACTCCAGACCCTTTATCTCCTTCATTTGTCATGAAATAACGAGGAAACAGGCCACACTTGGCCATGACACTGCTTATCAGTCAATTGATCAATTACTTTTGAGTCTGTGAAAATGGAGAGATTCTATAAAAAATGGCTGTAATTCCTAAACTGTTAATGCAATATTTTTGCTAAACCTCTTGAATTAAAGCTGAAAGTCTACACTTCAATCACATCTTGTATGCTTCGTTTCAAATCAATTGAGGTGGTGTACAGAGGCAAAATTACAAAAATTGTGTCATAGTCCAAATACTTATGGACCTGACTGTATATATATATATATATATATATATATATATATATATATATATATATATATATATATTTATTGGCAGAAATTATAATCTAGTCAAAAACAGCTTTGTGTCTCATTTTACACATGTATTAAAAGGATCTGGTGAAGAACACAATCCTACACTGCTGTTTGGATTTTTTTTGCTATATGTCCACACACAGACACACACAGCAGTGTGTGAATTTCTGGACAGACGCCACAGCTGAATGGACATCATCTCCATCAGTGATGTCGACTGCTGTCCTGCACGGCTCTGTAATTTACTCCGGAGTCAGGAACACCGCCTCATAAAATAACTCTTAAATCACTTCAGCAACACCACCAGACATTTTAGGAGTTTAAAGACGATTGTCGAACATACACTTATTAATGAACTTATTAATGTGTGTTATTAACATAGACTTATTAATGAACTTATTAATGTGTGTTCAAACATGTTTGGGTGTTAGCTGTGTGAATATCCAATAGAGTGAACACTGCACTGTACACAAAGACTTTAGGGAATGTACTGTCCTCACTATGCGATACTTTGCGCTCAAGAAATTATTTCAACATAAGAGTTCTCATAAGAATGCAGCACAGGGAAAAGAACCCACATTGTTATAAGTCCTTATCAAATGCATTATAGTTTATTGTCATGCTTATAATGTATTATAAGTAGTGTTTATAACACTTATAACTACCATTCCAATGTGTTCACACAGACACACTGATATCTGGCCTTAGTATGCAGAGAATCAGTTTTTTTTTAATTTTATCTTGTAAAGTGTGTAGGTCCCTGGAGGACTAGTGGTTAGGCCTCGGCGCTCTCACTGCCGTGGCCCGGGTTCAGTGCACTCCCAGTGCCGGTCCCAAGCCCGGACAAAACTGGGGATGGTTGTGTCAGGAAGGGCATTCAGAGTAAAACCTGTGCCAAATCAAATATGTGGACCAATGATCCGCTGTAGTGACTCCTAATGGGAACAGACGAAAGAGCAGCAACATCTTGTAAAGTATGTCTTGTAACATAAAAAAGGGTTATTTTTGTTACAGTCTAACTGTGACTGACTTTTTTACTTGAGTAGATCATTTTGTGTAGAAAGTGTAGACAGACGTGTGCAGCGTCTGTCACCATCAGCCATGTTGGATTGGAAGGAGCAACACTTAATGGAGTAATTAAAATCAGGATAATGATGTATAAAACATTGGAGTGGCTTGGAGATTTATATCTTATATATTTCCAAAACACGGCCTTAAATTAACAGTCTGTAAGTTTGGACACTGTTCAAATGACCATCACTGCACATTTATGGTGAAGAGTTGTGAGAACTTCCAAATACATCTTAAAGATTTGGAAAATCCTCTGGAAAATTCATCAGATTCAGGACTTTATCTTCAGTAAATGCTTCATTCTGGTCAGGGTCAGTGTATCCAGAGAAAGGACTAGACCCCGGATTGTACAAGTTCAGGACTTCAGTACCCACTTCTTCAGTAAGTGCTTTATCCTGGTGATGGTGGTTGGATCCGGAGTCTATCCCTGGAAAGTTGGGCACCAGACAGGAATACACCCTTCATATAAAAAAGTTCAGGACCTGAGTAACTGCTTCTTCAGTAACTGCTTTATCCTGGTTGAGGTCTTGGAGGATCCGGAGTTTATGCTGGGAATGCTGGGCGACACCCCAGCATGCAGGAAGACACCCTTGGTGTAAAAAGTGCAGGACCTGAGGAATCGCTTCTTCAGTAAGCACTTTATCCAGGGATGTAGTGGATTTGCAGTCGATTACGTGGACATTGGGTGTGAGATGGGAATACGGCCTGGATGGGAAAAGTTTAGGACGTTATTCCCAAGATGGAGTGGCATTCTTCTAAAGGCAAAAGATATAAAGTGCAAAATTTTGTGAGAATTTGATAGATTCTTCTGTAAATCACAAAACTATACAGAGGTTCAGATGAGCATTTTTTCCTGCAGAATTCACAATGAGCTGGTCGGCTTGCTGCGGCCTGCTACCTGCTCCCCAGCACAGATCCCCAAACTCGTCAGAGGCAAAAAAAAAAAATTAGACGGGTTTTCTGCATCAGGGATGCATAAATTTCAGCGTGCCGTGATGTTAGCGGGTCTTGCGAGACCCCCACAGCAATTACTATCAAAAGCACTGTTTTATGTTGCTGCAGTCCACTTCCCCAGAGCGTCAAGCACGCCGCTCCTCATCACTGCAGCAATAAATCAATTTTCATCTCCACGCCACTGCTGCCATTTTACCAGTCTCCTCTCTCACTGATTCTCTCCCCCCCAGACACACTCATCCTCCAAACGGACTTCAGCTCCCTTTTTCTCGCGCAACACAGACAGCTTTGCTTCGTGCCTGGCATACACACTCACTAACACACACATCAATTACTGCATCTTTTTTAAAAAAAAAAAATAAATAAAAAACAAAATAACACCTCAGCATCAACTGCAACATCAAATATAAAGTCTCTGAAATGAGCTGCTCGCCTAAACCGAGCGATGCAATTTCAGGCCCTATTTGAAACAATCAAAACTAAGTTGGATGTAATAGTCAGGTTATTATGCATCATAGTCACGTACACACACACACACACATACACACACATTTTTCTGCACTTGCCTCAGCACTACCACGATGAATTTTAGCATGACCATAGCAAATCTGCCGCATATTTACTCTACTTAAGTTCTACTAGGAGATCTTTTTGTAGCAGTGTTTATAAAGCTACATTACATTTACATAAACCAAGCATAAGCAAAAATAACATGTACAAACATTTTTAAAAGGTTAATTCTATCAGGCGACAGCTGTCATAAAAACTGCTTTTTTTTAATCTAACACCAAGTTGACATAACATGAGTTCTGCTGACATAAGGTTGTTATGATGCGTTCCTAGTTGACATATCATGACTACTGACTTTATAGATGTTTCAATATATCTCCAGTGCAATTTTGTGTCTCTTTATTCCTGAAAAAAAGAAAAAGAAAAAAGAGAACTTTTACCTAGAAGATAATATACATAACCATGTTATTACAGTGCCATGGCATTGCTATAACTATTCATATAAATCCTTTAAGCAGAAATGTGAAACTAAGTTTACAGAAGGTGACTAACAGGAGAAGTGCTCATATTTGTTTATTTTTCTAATTAATATCACTTTATGATGCACTGACTTACCAGAAGTGCAATGAGATACAAATGCAGCTGTTATGACATTCTAATGTAATGTAAGTCTGTAAGTAATGTAACAACCTTACGTCAACAACATCACTTGACGCAGGTATTCTGTCAACATGAGATCAAAATTGATGCTTGTTATAAATATTCGTGCAAGTTTAGGGCAGTTTTCATGAAGGGTAATGTCGGGACAATGTAGCCTTATGGACAACACTCATATAATGTTACAGAGTTTTTTAGCCTAAAGCAAATTTTTATAAAGCTAATTACACTCCACACAGTGAACTTTTATTAGTATTGAATGCCATTGAAGGCTATTTTTATTTCAAAATTACAAGTGTAACACTTTCTGTGAAGGCCATATCTATACCTATCATCACCTATGAATACATTCTTAGCATGTTATAATGATTTCATAAAGATATTGAGAGGATGAAGAAAATTCTTGTGTTTTTGCTGCAGTAACTCTTTTCATGGGGAGACGGCCATTTTAGCATTTGGTTCTTTTTTCTTCATCCTCTTTAAGTTTCCTTTTTTCGTCCAATGCTCGCTCTCTCTACCTGCTGAGCCGCCTGACTGTGTAAGCCCACTCCTGCATGTTTCTTATGTTTATATCCTTTCCAGTGGAATTGTTTTTCTATTTTCTATTGAATTTCTCTTAAATCCATATCAAACAGGAGTGCACAATCACAAATGATGCCCAGATTTACATTTAAGGAAGGAGTCTCCAGTGTCAGAGCTTTGTAACAGTCTGAGGTAAAGCTGTAACTTTAAGTTTTCCGACATCTTCAGGAAAGAGGAGTTTACGCTTCTTTGCGGTTTCTCAGTAACACAACAAGCTGCGTTTTTTGAGCTTTAAGAGAGAGAGAAAAGAGAAACTGACTGGAATGACTGTTTGTAGCTGCTATAACGTAAGTGACAACAGGAACTAACTTGTTTTCAGGAACGTTCCACGACATTGAATGTAACAATAACCGGATAAAGGATAAAAATTTTCGTTCATTAATGAATTAAAAATTGAAATTGTTATTAACTTGCTGTGGTGTAAAAGGAACTCTTATAAAACACTTAAATAAAACACTAAACAGAGGACTTTACTTTTAAAAGTTCGGTGTGATTTGTAGTCAACAGAGTTGCAGACTCTCAAACTCATAACAATTCACACGACTCAATTTGTGCAAAGTCGTTAAGGTTAAGGTTAAGGCTAAGGCTAAGGCTAAGGTTAAGGTTAAGGTTAAGGTTAGTGGTGGTGATTTAGCACTCACACTCTTTCTTCATCTTCATCTCAACTTCATCTGTATAAAATGAAATAAAATAAAAGTATCTTTATTCATTCATAGTCATACACATTTCTCACGAGTTCAGGTCTCTATCTTCTACAGGTCACTCCTGTGTACAAACATCCAGCAAAAGAGATTTCTCGGCATACAGGCAGGGGAAAAATATCACACCTCAGATGTGGCCTAGTTTTTTCTCTCATATTGTGAGAATCCTCTACTGCTCTCACCTTCTAAGAATAAAAACTGTGATATTGAGTTGCTAGGACTTTTAACCTTGGAGAAACAGAAATATTGTTTGTGCTGGACGAGAACAACGGACACGGCTAATGGAAAATGGGTCACTTCCATTTTGTCGATTGTACCTCGACTGGCTGGCTTTGTCCACTTAGCACTCTCTGAAGATGAGAATCCAATCGTGATAAAGTAGCTATAAAAAAGTCATGCTTTTTCTGGGCATGCTGTCATCCTGAAATAAAGCAAATGCATTAAATGTACAGCAGTGGCCATGTTTTTAAAGTTAGATCGATGGATTTTAATCCAAATTTGGTGTAAAACCTTCACAATTGACTACCAACTCTAGAGGTTGTGTTTCCAAACCAGTGGACTTAAGAAAACATGACCTGGCAACCTTACTCAGGTGTGAATTATGTTTCAACCTGTATGAAATTAGAGGAGACGATGAATCGAGTAGAAGGTTGTGAGAACTTTTTCTCAGTAAAGAGACAAGCTGTATTTACTGTTGTCACAGATTCCAACTTTGCATTGTTGTTTTTATGTTTTGTCTTTGTTTTCTCCTCCCTTGCTTAGTTTTTCATGTGTTTGCAGGTAATCTTTGCTACCTGTGTCTTGCTTTAAGTTAATCCTGCTGTTTATATATCTACAGTTTATGTTCTTGGTTATTACGTGCTCCTGCTTCTTGCCTAATTCTGTGTTTGTTTTTACTGAAGTTGTTTGGGGCATTTTTATCATGGTTTCACATACATCTTTATTTTGACATATCACAACTGTCTAACTAACCCATTAAACAAATCTCTATATTTATGTAAGAAGATTAAAAAAGGCCAAAGCTCAACCATTTCTGTCAGGGTTTTTTCCCCACGCTTATGTGCTAAAATCTCTCAAAATGTGTGATTACTGATTCACGAAAAATAGCTTCTCCTTCTGCAAAATGTCCATAAGTGACAGCTTTGATTTAGCTTTTACACATCTCTGTTGACTGGTCAGAAAGTCATCAATAATGTCAATGACTATAAAATGAAAACAGTTCAGATAGAGAGAGCTGAGGAGTCCTGTTCGGGCTGGTTTTTGTATTTTATGAGCTGTTGTTTTATTGAAAATGGTAGCACATACTGTACGTGAGTTAGGGAACTGTTTCTATTAAAACATGGAGGATCTCCTCATAATGTGAAAAAGAAAAGGTTTAGCCTTGCTGGTGAAATTCTTCACTTTAGACATATCTTATCTGGGATTTACTTACTAAAATTAAAAGCCAATGTTAGTTAGTTCCTTCACTGAGCCTCAATGGTAAAGATCTTGATATTAGACATCCAGAGCCATATTCAGACTCGTGAACTAAAAGTAGGCGATTTTAATAATCTGAATGTGGAGCCCAGAATATCCACATAAGCAGCTGCGTAACCCGACTCTGAATACCAGGAACTTTCTCTGTGTGAATATTGATGTAACTTTTGGACTTAATTCACCGAATATAGCTCCCGTAAATTTAAAGGTGGACACTGGTCCTTTGATAAGTTTAGGAGATTGTGCTAATAAACCCCAGAACAGCCCACATGCAGAGAATCCTATGAACTCAACAGTGTTCCTCGTAGATATCTGATACACTCGTCTCTTGCTATCTTATATCCTCTTTCATGGAGTGTAAAAGCTTTTCTGTTTCCCCATTACCTTGACATAAAAAATCTTTTCTCCTTTTGCGAGACATCAATAACTGGAATTTAGCATTCACCCCACCCCATTGACTCGTCAGTAAATCATGAATAATTTCTGAAATAATAAAACGAAATTCCTTCCTGCTGATTGATCTGAGAATTCCCATTGGCTGAAGTTTTGAATGGCAATCTGTGCATGTGTGCGTTATTGACCAGCGCTGCTTGTAGAACATGGAGGATGTCCTTATAACGGTGAAACTCGATCCATGCCATCCAGGATTGTAAATTAGTCCTTGGATGAAGGTTAGAAGGTCACGCTAATAAACCCCAGGGGCTGATGTACTGGAGAAAATCCTTCTAATTCCAATTATGAGCTCAGCATGCTCTATGTTTTTGAAGGACTGATTATAAAAGCTTTTTTTCTTTCCACTTTACCTCGACTGAATGCATGATTACTGATTTATTAAAAAAAAAAACCTTCTCCTTCTACAAGACATCAATAACTGACAACTGGAATTTAGTTTTTACACGTCCCTATTGACTCATCAATAAGTCATAAATAATTTCAGTAACAATAAAATGAAAATCGTTCTACCTGAGCGGAGCTGAGTTGAGCTGAGGATTCCCACTGAGGCTTATTTTATGAGCTGGGTTTTTTTTTTAGAGTGGTAACATGTGTAAGCTATCTGACAGCCCTCCTATTAAAATGTGCACGTCATCCTATT
This sequence comes from Pangasianodon gigas, assembly GCA_022758105.1. Taxonomy (NCBI): domain Eukaryota; kingdom Metazoa; phylum Chordata; class Actinopteri; order Siluriformes; family Pangasiidae; genus Pangasianodon; species Pangasianodon gigas. The sequence goes on from CM040481.1 coordinate 807,538, forward strand.
AATTGTCCTCGTTTCTAGTTGCGACATATAAAGAAGATTCATCCCCCAGTGTCCTGTCTGAAATGGCCCTCTCTGCTAAAAACACTGTTTAACCCGCGTGCCTCTATATATCTGCCACCTGCTGCTACGTTTAGCTGCTAAAGTTTTGACAGCGGCTGTTCGTCAGGGCCTGATAACGTAGCACAAGCCTGTCCACAAAATTTCAGCTGTCATTCATCCTGTTTGCAGCGTGTCGAGCAACACCATGCAGTAAATGTGTCCAGGGTGGACTAATAGCGCTGTGTGTGAAACATGTTCTTCCTCGTTGTTCTGAACGGTCTGGACTGTATTTTGTAGCTTTGGGAAGAACGTCACAGTCCAAAACCCAAAATGTTTTATTTAATCAGTCATGGAAAACTCAATACAAATTTTACCTCAACTCAGAGTATTCAACAATGCAGGTCGAAGTGTTTAGCTGTTGTTGTTGTTGCTGTTGTTGTTGCAGCACCATTTGCTTTATTTTTCAAACTATTTTGAGAACATATTTTGTTTTTCAGATTATAAATTCACACTAATTCACATGAGTGATTATAATGTGATTCAGATTTTGTTCTATTCCACTGGAATTTATTTGGGAAAAAAGTACAAATTCTAACTTTGCCTCCTAACTCCCAACACGGATCTTCATTTAGCTTTATAGATCCTTTCAGACATTTACAGCAGCTAAGCTAGTCTTTGGAATTGGTACCCTTGGAGTACTTAGTACCTAGAACCATTACAAAACTCTTGTAGAGCCCTTTTTCCAACAGTGAACCAAGTACCAAGATCTAAATGTTAAATCCTGACAGGTTCTAGGTATGAAGAAGAAAATAATGAGCAAGTTTGTTCCACACACTTACCCAGTTAATACACACACACACTCTTAGACAAAAGAGATAATTAAGAGTTCTTAGCTTCCAAGAAGGGTTCTACATATAGAGAACCACTCTATTGATGGACATCTGAAGGCATCTAACATCATGTTGGTTGGCACTGCTGTAATGCATTTCTCTGTCCTCAGTATGAAATTCTTAAAGCCTCTGAGATTGTGTGAGTTTTTAGCATGATTGCGTGTTGAGCTATTTTCCTCTCTGGTGCTCCGTTGTTGATACTCGTCACAGAAGACACACAGATCTTCATCGTCTCAGCTCTAATGTGTGAAATGGTAGAGAAAACAGTGTCTTCTCTCAGTTTTGTGGCGCACTGAGTGAAACAGATTAAACGTCTCAGTGTAGTGATGATGGACGTGCCGCGCTCACCGGGCCTGACGAGTCAATCCCAGACTCCTGTTAAAGGTTTAAACATTAGGGTCAAGCTGGATCTATCCAATGTCCTGTGTGTGTGTTGGAAAGCTCTGCTTAGCTTCCATCATCTCTTTTTTTCTTTTTAATAAGTTCTCTTTTCTCTTAATGTCTCTTCTCAACCATCTCTCTCTTCCTGCTTTCAGCTGTGATTAAAAAAGGAAGATCTGATCTCTCTCTTTCTTCTTTTAGCTTTCTTTGCCCTGTGGGAATTTTCTTCTGTACCATAAAGTCAGCGCTCTTTCTGAGCAAGCAAACAACAAAGAGAACAACACCAACAACACACCCACCAGAGTAGAGAGAGAGAGAGAGAGGGAGAGAGAGAGAGAGAGAGCCTCGTTCTTCTTCTCAGCCTTTATGCCTGGAGAAATCTCTGTAGGCCGTGTATGAAACAGCATTTTTCCATTGTTAAGCTCTAACATTTCAAGTAATGCAGTTTCAGAAGTGACTTCCATCATGACAACAATGCAGTCGCAGCATCGTCCTTGATTTTACTTTATTTTTATTCTTTTAATATTCATCTCACATAATTATGAGATGAAGGCCATGTTTTCATCCAAAGGTTTTTCCAAAAGGTCAGCAATAGCAAAATGTTCCTCTATTCACTTCTGTTATGTGAATATTCTGAAAACGACACAATTATCTTAAACAAGATAATATAATTAAAAGAGCACTTTGGTTATTATATGTATTGGCACCCTATTTAATATACAGTGCCCTCTACATTGGGGGCAAAGCCATTATTTCAAGCCTTTCAAGCTATTTCAGATTCAGTGACTGTCCTAACTTTGATTAGCCATGATACAATGATCCTCAGAGACCAGTGAAGTCATTACGGCGGCCTGAAAGTCACTTTGGGAATGATGACTGCATGTTTAAAAGGACTGAAGGGCAGGTATTAAATTTACAGAAACCTATTCATGCCAGATGAAGACATTATTTTATTAATGTTTCTCAAAATGCCATATTCTCTCAAAATTAGGACAGTAAAATATCTATGAATATTTTTAATTATATTCACTGTATTTCGAATGCTAACAGATTTTAATTAGAGCTTGTGAAAATGTTTTAATTCACATTTACCTTTTAAACGTAATACTCACTCTTTTATTTTACATTCAAACATGTCTATAATCTATGCCTTTAACCTACGTTATATTTAAGACACAATTTTACATATATATAACACAAGTTTCAGTTTCATTTTTATTATTCCAGGAGTTCCTCTGAGATCTGAACTGCCCATGGCGATGGAGAACTATCAGTTTATGAAAATCTGCACTGGATTATAGTAGAAGAATATGCCTTCGTCCTTCTTTTGGTTCTTCTCAAACAATTGTTGGATTGTTACAAGATAAACCAATATTTTATTTTTAATTTTTTAAATTGTTTTATTTCATAAAAAAACACATGGTGGATGGACAGTATAGCATCTTACTGCACATATGATATACAGTGTACTGTATTTTAATGTAGAAATCTATATCTGTATCTGTGCAGGCTATTCATTCCACTAGCTTCATATATAAAACCCAGTGCAGGTCCTCGTGTGTATGCGGCAGTGTGTTTCCTCAGCATGTTTCATAGCAGATAGCAGCTGTAGCGAGACTAAAGCGTCTGCTAAAGCTTATCAACACGACACAGCTTTCTCATCTGCTACAGCTCATGATCTGAGCATCATTACTGCTTTTAAGGCATGAATTCTTTCTAAATGTGCAGTGTATAGAGCATAGGGATGAAATGCTAAAATGAAAAGTGGTTTTTTTTTTAGCACTCAGATCATGCAGCGTGGGTTAGCGTGGATTTTTATTAGAAGTATGGTAATCGATCAGATTTAATCAATGATTTAAATCTGTCTGAATAATTTAACATGTGAAGTGAAAAAAAAACCCTTATTTTCTCAGTCTTTTCTGATAACTCTCTGAATATAACGTCATGGGAATCTGTTACTTTTGGTTTAATTTAAATAAGCCCTCAAAGACCTATCGGGACGGGATTAGTTTTGTAAGAAGAAGTGGGGCAATATAATTATTACTGCAGTATCTCTGTGACTTTGGATCTGTTATATGAATATTTTTTATGCACTGCATGTCTTCATGTCTCTAATATTACATAGAACAGAGTCACCTTGTTTTCCTTTGTCACCAGGTTGACATGTTGGTAAAGGAAAAAAGTTCTCATGCATTTATTCCTTCAAACTTTTGTATTTTGTAAACTTTCTTGCCAAATCCAAAAGTTTAAAACAATTAAATACCAACAAGGTTCTAATAGGTAGGGTTATCTAAGATACTGCACAGTTCCTACCAAACAAAGTTAGATATTGATGGAGTTGTAAGAAAAGTTAAGAAGGCAAGAGGCCAATGGTAACTCTGACCCAAGATGCTACCAGCACCGTGCTTCACATTGGGGATGGTGTTCTCAGATTGGGTTTCCACCAAATGTAGCACTTTGTACTAAGGCCAAAAAGTAAAATTCTTGTCTTATCAGACCACAGAACCTTTTTCCATGTTTGCTGAGTCTTCAACATGCCTTTTGGCAAACTTCACTGGGATTTTATACACGTTGCCACTCAAACAAGTGAAATATCTTGAATATAGTCAAACTGATCTAGTACTTCTTATTATAAACTTCAATAAACAACATTTACGTTTATTAAACCTATTTCTAGGCATTTTTACTAACGTCAATCTTGAAATAGTCCAGATCCTTGTTTTTTTTCTAATTTTAAGCATTTATTTCTAGAAAGGAGCAAAACTATCTGCTAATAGACTAAGAAAAGTTAAAGCATGAAATGTGAAAATGCATCTATGAACAGACTGAATAATCTGATTTATTATAATCTCATAGTAAGAAATATTACATCAATTTGCCCATATTCAAGATATTTTCACTTCTTTTGCTAAGATAGTTTTTTGCAGTACAAAAATAATTTAGGGGTTTCACAGCACTGGGGGTGAATACTTATGCATTCACAACTTTTATGTTTTGTATTTGTAACTAATTTTGCAAGCTATATTGATTTTTCCTCCCATTTCAATATTATGGGATACTTTATGTAGATTCATGGCATATAAACCCAATTAGTTTTAGGTTGTAACCCTATAAAATGTGGGAAAGTTCAGGGTGGGGGCAAATACTTATGCAACACCCTGTAAGCGTGGACATTTTTTTAAACTCTCACAGGAATATTTCTCTTACTCTTACACGGAAATGATGGATACCTCACTTTTTCCTCTCATGTGCATTTAAATCTCTCCTTTGTTCATATTTGTATTGCCGTAATATTTTCCTGACAGCACACGCACTACTGGATTTGTACGGAAGCTCTGTGCTGCCACACATGAAATTAAAAAAATCTCATCAATATCTCATTATAATGAGAAAATATCACGTTATAACGAGAAAAATATTATGAGAAATACATTGCTTTATTATGAGAAAAATGTCACGTTATTACCAGAAAAAAATGTTGCGTTATTTCGCCAAATATCGCATTGCAAAGAGGAAACAGTGCGTAATGATGAGTGATGGGTGTAAAGCCAGGACCTGGGCTCCTGTACAGCCTGCGTCGAAGCAATTCCTGCATCTCAGCTCAACTCCACGAGGATCCAGAGTTTTTAACAGAAGCCAGACAGCATTTTGTGTAACAACATAGCCAGCCTATAGACATTAGTTGTCAAAATAAAGCTATGTTTTTTTCTTATAATAATGTGATAATGTGATATTTTCCACATAATAATGTAATATTTTTCTTGTACCAATGTTATATTTTCATGTAATAACGTGATATTTTTCTCATAATGACATGCTTTTTTTGTAATAATGTGATATTTTTATGTAATAATGTGAGATTTTTCTCATAACAATGTAATATTTTCATGTAATAACATTTTTCTCACAATAATGTGATATTTTCACACAATAACGTGATAGTGATGGGATTTTTTTATTTCACGCATGGCAGCACAGAGCTTCCGTGGATTTGCAACCAGCTTCAAGTTTTTTTTTTTTCATGAAAAACATCAAAAGACACTGACCTCCGAAATGAAGATTTTTATGGATTTGTGGATTTGTGAATGATGCCACGTTTCTCATCCTGGCAGCAGAGAGAATTCTGTCTGGACAGTCTGGTGTGTGCGGAGGCTGCTGGGGAGAAAATAATTTGCCTGACTCGAGAAACAAGACTCTCATTTCAGTGCCATGCAAAACTAATCCATCTCCCGATCTCCTGCGCCTGTTGGGTCCCAGTATTCCACTTTTTATTTTTTGGCTTTCTGGAAGATAGAAAAACTTCACACTTGATAAAGTTTGGTGTCTTTTCTGAATGCATTGGACTGGAGTGGAATTGGTTTCTTCTGTTGCTTTGTGAGTTGGGGAAAATGGTTTCTTGGAGAAGTGCTTCGTGCTTTTCGGAGACAAGTTTGGAGGACAGCGATGGAGTGCCAGCTGATGAACTCTGTGGACTTCTGGAGGTGGCCACTGGCCACAGGAAACATCCAAAAACGTTCCTTTTTATTAAAGGCTGATTTTTTCCTCTCCTGTGTTGCAGTCTGTCAGGCTACACTGAATTCACTGAGCTCCACCATGCTGTTTTTATTCTATTGTAGAAGAAACTTTCCTTTGTGGAGAACTTGTCATTCTCTCAGCCTTTTCTTGTTATACTGACAGCACAAGCTGTTCCTGCAAGTCTGAAATAGAGCGAGGTAAAAGAAGGTACTGATTTGTTTAAAAATCAGCTGCGTATATAGCTGAGGTGACATTTTTCCATCTATAGTTACATCAAAATTACAAGTTACAGACGAACAAACATTTTTTTTTCCAGAATAAAGTCCTCGTTATTGTCACATCTTATATGTACATTTTCACAGCATTTCACGTAAGGAACAAAACACTCTTTTTGCTGGTATAGGAAAATAATCAACAAAGGAATGGTGTGATAAAGTGGAATCACTGTTACTGCCTCAAAGTGTTTTAATCCTCAGCAATTTTCCAATTACAACTTTTTATTTATTAAAGACTGACATGTCATAATTTAATGTTGTTTAATTTAATGTTGTGGAACTCTGTGAAACAAGTTAGTTCCTGTTTGCTCTTATATTATAGCAGCTATAAACAGTCATTCACTCATCAGTCTCTCTTTTTTTAATAAAACAAACAAAAAAAACACAGCTTGTCACATTACCGTAAACCCCTCTGTCCTGAAGATGTCAGAAAACTTAGTTATAGCTTTACCTCTGTTACAAAGCACTGACATAAATGAAACCTATAAATGTTAAATAAACATCTCCTTACAGAAACCTTCGCTATATGAATGATGTCCATGTGGTGAACACACAACCCCATCTGAATGTAGCATCTGTTTCATAATGTTCCTGGAACGTTGCTCTGAAACATTTGAGTTAAAGTTAATAAGTGTTCTCAAAACATCCAGAAAACTTGAGAATTGCTTGTTCTAGCAACTTCCTAAGACAGAAAATGTTCTTCTCATCTAAAATTGGTTTGGTAAAATGGAGAAGAATTTGAAGACACGATACAGAGATGGAGATGACCATTAATCATTTTCTTATAGTTCTTATAGGTGCCACTGAATTTTACTAGACATATCTTTTTCTGGAACTATTGAGTGGTGTAATCGTTTTAAACACAGTCACGCAACAAATGCGCCGTAAATTGGAGAGGAGTTTTATTTGATATGTTTATTGAGGAAAGTGTACAAACTGCTTTTCCAAGCATATCCACTTTTAAAATAGCTGAATGCTAAATGATCTGAAATTGCTTTGTGGCCTAAATAGTGTATAAACAATTCTAATATAGCAAAACTCTAATAAAGGCCATTATTGAATTAGATGTGTTTTCTCCTCATTTATCTCCAAACAGCTGACCATGGGGTTTTTTCTCTCCTACTTCTTGTCTTATAGAGAGATTATAGCTATATTGAGATTATAGAGCTATAATTATTTCCATTATACTACTATTTCCATCCTATTTTAAAAGAGAGAGAAGATAGCTGAGGTGGACTGCTAACCATTTCTGCCCAATTTGCTTTTTTAATGATGAATATGAAATATGGCAGTTACGTTAATCAAAATCCAGGGTAGTCCTATATTCCTATGGCTCTCTAATCTCAATTAAAGCACTAAAATGCAATTTTATTACCTGCTATTAAACACAATTACTGCTGTAATGGAGTAATGGAGCAAATGCTTTGTTCAGTCTTGGTGGAAAGCTTCGGTTAATGTAACAGTCCTGAGATTTAGCTAATCTTAACTTTACCACTCATCTCTTCGATTCCTAGCAAAGCATTTACAGCCCCATGGATCACTGATTAGCGCTAAAGCTATTCCACTCTAAATGCACTAAATGGTTCAAATGGGATCTGAGCCACAATATTTTATCTTTTATAGCACAATAGACCCTTTGTGTCATGATTAATTGAGCAGTGTTTATCTCTTTTGCTTCGTTTTTTTGTCATCATTGACAATATCACTGTATGAAATGCTTGGTAGCATTAGTAGTATTTTAGATGCTGAGAAAGAAGTAAGCTAACACTACCCAGCATAACATATTTACTTTAAATTGGTCAAAATAACCCTTTCCAACACTTCCCGACATTCAAAAGCAAAAAGAAAAACAATTGTGGCTGCTGCTAAACCAGTTGTCAGTCCTTTTTAGCTGAAACTGACAATTTTCGCCATTGATTTTCTGTCACTTCAGAGAGACACATCGAATTCTCTCTTGAGCTGAGTCAGCGTTTTGATGACAACATAAAAGGACACACTGTTATCAAAACATCGCGACTGTTAAGACAATGTTGAGACATATTTATACAGATGCTAACATCTTAGAGAGAAAAAAGGAAAGTAGGTGGTTTTTTTATATTAACAATGATTTATATTTGCCGAGCTTGTCAAGTCTCAAGCCTCATATAATGCAGTGAGAAATGGAAAATATTTCCCTTCTGTGTTCAATGTAGAGTATTGCTGCAGCTTGTTGAATTAAGTATTCAGTATATGCCATTTAATAGAAGGTACTGTATTTTAGTGCTTATTGTCCCATTGTGCTACATTCTGCCATGGAAAAACATACACAGCTGGAATATAATGCCTCATCTTTATTTCTTTATTTCCATTTTTCATTATTTTCTTTATTTCTCTTGTGATTTTGAAGCAGATACATTTTCAGAACCAAATTGATGTTTATAATGTTCTGCACTTTCAGTAAGGTGGGTTGCCTTGATGCTATGATAAAGCCAAATACAGAGAAATTAAACAGCAAAATAATAAACACAGGGTATTTGGTAATTTTGATGAAATACATACACAGTTTTTTGAGGAAAAATGTATAATCTACCATTCTGTGGCTTTTTTAACAGAGGAGATTCTACAATAGACATTAATTTGTGCTGATTTCAACACCTAAGGCGGGGCTGAGTCAAGATCAACCAGTCAAGTCTGAGTCAAAACCAAAACCGATGAAGGAAAGGATCGAGTCAGGACCAACAGTAGTGCAAGTCTAAGTCAATACTAAAATGAATGTGGTAAAGGAGGGAGTCAAGACCAACAGTGTGGGAAGACAGAGTCAAAACCAAGACAAATAATGAGACAAGACTAAGTCAAGACCAAAACCGAGTTATGACAGAGAACAACAGGGGCAGGACTGAATCAAGACCAAGACTGAATCAAGACTAAGGCAAACAGCAATGACCACTGAAGGGCAATTCCAGACTGATTGGGAACTGGGGGGTGTGGGGGGGTTATAAGGGAGGAAAAAAAATCATGTCATGACCTCAACTAACAAAGGGCAAGAGTTGAGGTCAAGACCGACAAAGGGCAAAAATTAGTAAAGACCAACAGGTCCAAGACCGAGTAAAGACCAACAGGTCCAAAACTAAGTCATGACAAAAAGTCAAATAAGACTGACTCAAGACCGATACCATCAAAAGGCAGAACAGAGTCAAGACAAAGACCAACAGGGCCTAGACAGAATCAAGAATAAGACCAATGAAGGGCTAGACCATGTCAAGATCAAGACCAAAGAAGGGCTGGAATGAGTCAAGACCAAGACCAGTGAAGGGGAAGACCAATTTAAGACCAAGACCAATCAGGGTCAAGACCAAAAATAACGTGTTATGAAAAAGGACCATGAAAAAGGCAAGATTGAATTAAGCCCAAGACCAACAGGGTAATGTCAAAAAGAAAACAATGAAGGGCAAAAATGAATGAAGACCTAGACCGACTGTGGCAAGAGTGAGTGAAGACCAAGACCAAAGGCAGAGCAAACCGACTTAAGAATAAGACCAAGGGAGGGTGGGGCAAGACTCAGTTAAGACCAATAGAGAGTCAAGACCAAGTCAGTACCAATGGGAGGAGGACTGAGTCAAGTCCAAGACCATAAAAATTCAAGTTTAACTGAAGACCACGAATCTGAATCAAATTATCAACTAAATTAACATGAGCTGGCTTACAAAACTTCAATTCGCTAATGCTTCAGATTGAGCCAAAATCGAGTACAAATTCACCTAAGACCATAAATATGAGTTCCTGAGTACTACGTCACTACTATTAATTACAGCTATTTGGAAATACATTAAAGATTCATTCTTGTCACTTGGCACCTTGCTAAAGAAACTCATCATTTTTGCAAAAAACAAAAAACAAAAAACAAACGAACAGAAAAAAATGTGTTTGTGAGCAGCAGCTTGTGCTAAGATTGAAAACAGAGAGATGGAGAGAAGCGAGACATCGATTGATCCTCGGTTATGAAGTGAATTGAGAGGCTCAGGATGAAAACCTTCAATATGGCACTTTATCATGGTTGTACTGTTTATGTGTAGGATCTGTGAGGAGAATAGAGAATAGAGAGTGCAGGCGAGGATTCCAAACCCTGTGGGATTTCTCTGATTTTTTTTTTCAAAAGCAAACATGATTAAAAAATGAAACATGGTTACAGATGGAGCTCTGGATAACGGCCAAAGCAATAATGTAACTAAAGCACCTCTCTGGCCTTAATAGTAGTTTTGGGAATGTGATTTGTGTATTTTAACCTGAAGTATACTGCTAATGTTTACATAGAGCACAGCCACTTGGTGGAGCTGCACTTCTGCTATTTAAAAAAACTCAAACACACAAATACATACACACATACACGCATGTAATCACACGCACAAACAAATAAGTGTGTGGAGAAAATATGTACCACATCTTTCCTCCTCTTTCTCATACACTATATAATTCACTCTACGTACACATCCAGGAAGAAGACATGAAAAATGTTTGCATTCATCTTTCATACATTAAATCACACTTCAGTCAACATTGCCTCCTTTTGCATGAACTTACCGTAATACCAGAGTGTCAGGTTTTAACTTTTGCAGGCACAATTTGAACCCTTTTGGTCATCTTAGCATCATTTCCTCCTGCCCAGTGCTGGACAGTGCTAATCCCCTTCATGCATCAGAGTCTCCAGATTTATATTCATCACATTCACAACTACACGCCTTTTCAATCAGTCTCACTGTAGTTAATGAATAATTTAAGCTTATTTAATTTAAGTCATTCCTGGTGTTCCTCCTGATATTCTAATTGATAAGCCAACTTGACTCCTGGATCCTATGCCCTTGAGCCCATGACCCAGAATCCAAAAAAAGCGCCATCTTTATCTACATATCAGTTCATTAAGAGGAAAGCAGGAGAACCACACTTATTCAGTATACCCTGTATACAAGTGGAGAATCACAAATATATACCCTGCACATCAGGACAGAATGAAGAAATCCATCTTGAGGGATGTATCAATTGCATAAATCCTTTTAGGGGAATAGTAGATCAAAAAAAGAGTGCCTATCAAAGTGAAGACAGGAGTCCTCCAGAGTTAAGTCCTTTTTTTAATTTCCAACAGCCTCTAGTGGTTATGAGCTAAATGAGCTGGAAGAAAAAGTCCACCAGTTTTTCATAATTTCCACAAGATGCTCTTATTCCAGTTGTGGTTATTAAGGGCAAGGTTCATATCTGTGGTGCTTCAGATGTGGACCACATACACTCCAGCTTAAGGGTGTTTCAATTCTTTATGCGCACTTAGAGGATGTTGAGGAAATTGGCGGCTGGAGTAAGGATATGCAGGTGCCTATGTGAAAGTCTTTTTACTGTGTTGCATGATATAAGCATATGGTCTAAATTCCCCACCTTCCAAAAAACCCAATAAATGGCAATAAATGATAAAAAAAGATAATAATAATTTAAAAATATTACTAATTAAAAAACCTATGGGTACAAATTTATAGAAGAGGTAAACATGCCCTCATGAGACTTTGATAGAGAAGAATCATGTATATGCTCAAAGGCTGACCATTAAGTGTTGATTATTCAGGCTAAGTAATGTTCTTATTGATGCCCATGTTGTGTACGTTGCGGATGTGGATGTATGCTCAGTGACATGCAATGCAGCTTTGTGATGGACCATCAATAAGTGAGTAACAGCATCTCATTTAATGTTGTACTTGATGTCTCATTTGATACATTTTCTTGTGCAAGGAAGGTAAACAAGAAAAGGAAATGAGGTAGCACAATGAAATGAAAAATACCATGGACATTTCTTATTATCTTGTAATAGAAGTGTACTGGGCCAAACCATAGGTGAGATTCAGAATACGCAGCTTCAGGGATATTATTTTTTCATAGATTCTCTAGTCTCCCAAGACTCCCAGTCTTGGTCTTGCTCCCTTTGGTCTTAGTCTTGATTCAGACTTGCCCCATTTGATCGAATCTTGACTCAGTCCTGCCCCTTTGGTCTTTGTCTTGCCCCCTGTGGTCTTGGTTTTGATTCGGCCTTGCCCTTCATTGCTCTTAGTCTTGACTGAGTCTTACCATTTGTTAGTTTTGTTCTTGCCCTTGACTCAGTCTTGCCCTTTGTTCCTCTTAGTCTTGACTTGCTCCTGACCTTTCTTGGTCTTGATTTAGTATTGCTCTTTACTTGGTCTTAACCCACTGTTGATTTAAGTCTTGACTTGGTCTTGCCCTTTGTTGGTTTTGGTCTTGACTTGGTCTTGCCCTGCTGGTCTTGACTCAGTCTTGTCCTTCTCATTACAAAATTATAGGAGAAGTTCTGATTTTCCATCCCTGGCTAACTTTCTGTGAAGTTCTAACTAATATGTCAGATGACAGGCCCATTGTTCAACACCTGGCAAGTCGACACTGGTCATAATTTCTACTTTGATTCCAATAATGAGGCCGATTACCTACCTGCCAAAAACCACCATCTTAATCTACTGCACTGTTACAGATAAAGCAACAGACTGGAATAGCAGAGATATTGCCATCATTTTCATCTCTTCACAGATGGTGTCAGGTGAGAATTGGAGGTCTGAATCCAAGCCAGAGCCATTTTACAGAGTCATATTCCTGCAGAACGTGATTAGTCTATCAAGCCTAAGATCAGCCATCTCTGGTTCTCTTCAGCCTTTAAAACTAGTGAAGCAAAGTTTGTGTGAAAAAAAAAAAAACCTTTAAGGTACCCACTCTGCAGGAATTAATGTAGACGTATAATGTAGAGTACTTTGCCACTGGGCTATTTTAGCTTTACTAATAAACCTTTAAAGTTCTGCTAAAGACAAACTCGTATGATTTTCTTCATTTTTGTCTTTTTTTCTCTTTAATTGTTTTTTTTTCTCTATCTTATTCACAGATGAGGAGTTAGAGATAAAACCCACAGTTAAAATACAGTGTGTTAAATATAACCTTGATAGTGAGATACACATAATGAAATCTGTGTAATCATATTTCTGTATCTTCTAAAAAATGCCTGCATGTTCTCTGTTTATTTCTATATATTGAGTAAATATTTTTGTACCAGACTGCTGTTGAATTCTGGGTATTGATTGATCAAAAGGAGTTGATTTATTTGCTATAGCAGCAGCTCTGACAGTAGTGCAGTTAGTTTCCTAAAAAAACAATCACAGATTTTTATTAATGCACTTGCTCTGATAGGTTTCTGTAGTAACAGTTCATTCACAGGGAATTGCACAGTAGATGCGCCACATAAACAAATTAAAAACATGCGTAATCATTGATATGGTGAAGTTTTGTGTCAGGAGATGTTTATTTAACATTTATGGAAGGAGTCTCCAGTGTCAGTGCCCGAGGTAAAGCTGTAAATTTAAGTCTATGCTTTACAATTTCTCATTAACATGACAAGCTGCGTTTTTAGTCGTATTGAGGCTGGTGAGGAAACGGCTGTTTATAACTGCTATAACGTAAGTGAAAACAGGAAGTACCTTCATGGACATTAAATGTTACTATAAATGGATAACGAGTATGTGGTGTTCTTTAATAAATAAAAAATGTAATCCTTGGCAAATTGCTGTTAAATAAAAAAATTCATACTCCAAGTGAAGAATGCATTTATTCAGAAGCTAACTGACAGATGGAAAGACAGGCTGTATGTCTTGTTCCAATTTCTGATCAATAGTAAAAGCAGAGAAATGCATCCTAATTGCTTTGGCACAAACGCATACGGATCCTCAGAGTACAGATATTTTAGCTCCATATTAAATGCCCAATTATTATTGAGTGGAATGTTTTTTTTGTTTTTTCACAGGGATTCTAGACATGAATGCCATAGACATATTTGTACATTTTCTAGTCATACATATTGCATTTTAGACAAATGCACATATTAAATCAGTAGTAGTAGATAGCATATTTGCTAACTTTTGGGTTCAACTTCAGCTAGTTTGCTTAATCAAAACTCTCATGTTGAATCCAGATTTTTTATGCATCAGATAATTTCTTTCCTCACCAACGCATGCCAGAGGATGAAACCGTATCATAGCATTAAAATGCCCTTGGCCTCCTCCTCATGTTTGCTTGCTGGGCTTCAGATTTTGCCGTAGTGCTGAGATACAACAGATAAAAATCTCTCTCCATTACGCTTTGTAAATGTCACCCCGGCAACGTTCGCTCGCTTGCCTGCATTTTCGCAGGCGTGTTAAAAGCAACCTGCTGTAAAATTGTTTTAATTACGAACCTGACAGAAAGCCAGCACTTTTTGACGAGTATTTTTAAATAAATAAATGCTCGGAATTCAAATGAGCTTGATCTTTCACTCTGGAAAGGGCAAAAGATGGGGAGAAAACTTTAAAAAGAAGAAGTAGAAGAAATAACATTTTGCAATCAAAGGAAGATTTTTTTCCTGTTTTTGAAACGAAATACGGAAACTGAAGTCAGCGTTGCTTTATAGTGAGCTTTTTTTTTAAGCACACAAGCGTAATGGATGCTACTCCACTTTCAAATCAGTACACAGCTAAGAATACTAAAAAAAAATATTTCACCATCTCTGAAAATGTGTTGAGCCATCACCAGAATGCTCTTTGGTGCAGACTGTTCAGTCTCTGGCAGAGAAGATTCCTTTTCAGCTCTTTATTCTGGCCAAAAAACATGAAAAAACATGGCGGGCCAAATGTTGATGATTATGGTTACGAATGTAAATGCAAGTAACTTGCTAGCTAGTATTCTATAGAGAACTCTTTTAACTTTTTAACAGAGGGACGAAAAGAGACCCATTTTTTAAAGAGTGTACGATATCCAAATGGGTGAAAAAATTAATGATAAAAGCAACATAAAGTGTGTTAGTAATGTGTCAGGTCTTCACGAGCCACCAGAACAGCTTCAACAAGTCTCTAGCGGGATGAATTTTGTTTTGTTCTGCCAAAAGATCTTCCTTTAGTTGGTGGTGGAGAACGTTTAAAGAAAAAAACCACAACTCTGAAATCTTCCACAGGTGTTCAGTAGGGTTGAGATGTGGTGAGTGTGAAGGTTTTAGTGGATGCTTTACATCATTTTCATCCTCATCATCCTCATCAAATTCAGTGATGGTAGATGGGGGCGGAGTCACCAGGAATAGACCACGCCCACCAAGCTGGAAGTGTTTATTATAAAGAGCCAGACTCTGGATTGATTTGCAAATGGACTCAATCCATGCCAGCAAAAATAAATAAATAAATCAATAAATAAATAAATGCCCCCACACCAGACACACAACTTTTTTCCAATTAATTTGTCACTCGTATATATACATCACTGTTATGTACTTTTCAGATGTGTTAAATTGATGACTCATTTTAAGATGACACTCTTTCCAGCCTGACTGACGCTTAAACATTTATAGCTCCCGTGTAAAGCACCGTACACTGCCATCCAACATCACCAGAACTTTCAAGTGCTCTAAAGACTTTTTTTAAAGATACTCTTCAAAATGAAATGACAGACGATAACCGGCTTTAAGAGCTATAAAAACCCCACGCTGTCAAACATCTCAGCTTAGACGGTGTCATCGGATAATCACGCCAAAAACTTTTAAAGTGGTTTTATGAATTTGAATTACTTTAAAAGGACACTTAAAGTGATTATATTTATCAAATTGATTTAAGAATTGATTGTTGTCTGCACTAGGAACAAAACATTTATGTAAGACAAAAGCCAGTCACAATTTCCTCTAATGACTGAAGTAATGTTGGAGGATTGGAAATATACTGTATATTCTGACACTCAATAAATTAATATATTTTCAACACACACACACATATATGTATCTATATATCAATTAATCGATATAGTTTAACCGATAGGAGTAAAATCATAGCTGTTTTCAGAAAACAGAAAATTCCTGCCTGGTTTAGATCCTTCTTCACACACTATTACTGAAAACAAGGTTCAGTTTTAGGACCTTCAATGTTCTGTTATTTAAAACCTCTTAAATGCAAAATTCACAAACATAGGCACTGGTTCTCACTTTTATAATTATACTTTTTAAATTCAGCTTCAACACAGTTACACAAAGTAAATAAAATAAGCATTCTCATACCTTCAATAAACATCTTTTTAATTCTTAACTGGTTGTAATGACTTAATATTTCATACACATATTTGATTTGATTGCACTCTTGTTCCAGCACGAAGGCTATCGTATCCCTACAGCCTTACTCTGGTGCTTAATTTCATTATTTTTAGCTTTAAACACCAAAAGCTAAACTAGGAGAATTCAAAATTTATTTGAATAGAAGCGAAGTTTACTTTTATTTTAATTGTGGAGTAGTGTCCCAAAAGACAATTCATGCACGCTGTAGTAGTAAATGCACCATTACAAGCCATTTGTTATAGTTTACAGATTTTATAGTAATTATTTCATTAGAAAAATTCATTAGAAATTGGTCCTAGGTTCCTGAAAAAGTTCCTGCGCTGCTGGAAAAAGCTGTTGGGTTTTTGAACTTCTCAAAAAGTTACAGAAATAAAATTCCTCGTTTCCAGAAAAAGCTCCTGATGTCCTGAAAAAAGCTTTTGGGTCCCTGAAAATGTTTGACATCTGAATCAAGTCCTGGAAAAAAAAGCTGTTAGGGCTCTAAAAAAGTTCCCAAGTTCCTGCAAATCTTTATGATTCAAGCACCAAAAATTAAAAAAAACAAACAAAAAAAAACAGGTTCGTCTTAGTGAAGGAAAAATCTCAGCTATGGAGACAAAAACAGAATGATCTTGTTATGTCTGGTGCTTTAAGCTTAGCCATGACACTCTTCGCATACAAAACACCTTTTTCCCTTCCTGTGCTCCGTGTGCATTTTTTTGTTGTTGGCCAACTGACAGTAGCTAACTCTGTGCCTAAGTGCGTTCATTACTGTGTTAGCAACGATGAAAAGGTGTAAGACAAGAGGTGGTGCATTTACACCTCTCCCCCACCCACACACACAACCAATTACAAGTCCAGATTTGCATTCAGATTACTTAATGACTTGATGAGAGTGGATATGCTGTTAATTAGGTGCTGGAGTCCTTGTAACAATGAATTTAGATACAAATTAGGGTCCAATTATGTCTAATGCAAGCCTGGGTGCCTCTTTTTTTTTAAGAGCTTCAATCAAAGGAAGGCAAACAAACCCCTTAGAGAAACACAGCTGGTAAATGCCTGTATACACACACTTCCAAATTCACACACACTCCTAAGAACAGCACTTCTGCTTCTAGTTATAAAACAGAGACGTCACACACTTTGCATATATATTTTCTAAAGAGTGTATAAGACTCACACCAGACCAAAGTTTTGTCGTATGTTGTGAAGTTTCGTACTACAGGTGAGGCCAAAAGTTTACATACCCCCTAGCCTAAAGACATTCAAACACAATTTTTCACAACTCCAAACTTTCCTGTGTTTTGTCAATTAGGGTATCTACTTTACTCACATCACAGGTCATTTCAAAATAATAGCTAAAGGACAGATTTATTTTAGCTTTTATTTACTCTATCAGATTTTCAGTGGGGCAGAATTTTACATATACTTGGTTGCTTGAACTTGAATCAAATGCTTGTTGTAGGCTTCCACAAGCTTCTCACAATACTTTGCTGGAATTTTTGCCCATTCCTCCTGACAGAATTGGTGTAACTTGGTCAGGTTTCTGGGCCTCCTCGCTCCGACACACTTCTTTTTAGTTTAAAGTTTCTATGGGGTTCAGGTCAGGGCTTTGTGATGACCACTCAATACTTTCACTTTGTTGTCTTTAAGCCATTTTATTACAACTTTGGAGGTTTGCTTAAGATCAGTGTCCTGCTGGACGATCTATCAGCGACCAGGTTTTAACTTTCTGCCTGATGTCTTGAAGTTTTTCTTCAGTATTTCTAGATAATCCTCCTTCCTCATGATGCCATCTATTTCCTAAAGTTCCTTTTTCAGCCAGACACCCCAACACCCCACAACATGATGCTGCCACCCCCATGCTTCACAGCTGGGATGGTGTTCTTCAGTTTTTGTTTCAGAGAACTCAATTCCAAAAGGCTGGCGATCACCTGAAAACTTCAGTCTGGCTTTTTATGCCGGCCTTGGAGTAGGGGCTTCTTTCTTGTGCAACAGCCTTTCAGACCATGACTCTGTAGAACTCTCTTAATGGTGGATGTACATACTTTGGTAGCTGATGTCTCCAACTCCTTCACCAGTTCCTTTGTTGTTGTCTTCAGACCAGAACCAGGACATCGTTGTTTCCATATTGAATTTGGCAGCTGTAGGTTACATGAGAAGTTAAAAAAAAATAAATAAAAACCTTCCAAAACTATGGAGGTCTTGCATGCTGTAGTAATAAATAATATGTTTTATAGAGAACGCTAGTGTAACTATTGGTGCAATATGCAGTATACAAGCCTTATGTATTATATGTGTAGCATGTAAGAAGTGTGTTAATGTGTGTATAAAAAAGAGTAGAGAGATAGAGTGTGTGATGTAATATATATGGACTAGCAGCAGGGAAGCACATACGTGTGTGTGTGTGTGTGTGTACACTCTATAAGCTTTCTTGGGTAATGGTGCAATGCAGACAGGCATAGTGTGCTCACATACAGGCTGATGTGCAGCTCATTTGGCCTGTCAATGGGAGGGCAGCTAATACCCCTCTGACTCTCTGTCTCTCTCTCCCTCTCTTTGTCTGTAATGTAGGTGGCATTAGTGAGTGATGAAGAGTTATGCTGCCAAGCTTAGTGGGCCTGAGCAGAGCTAATGCGTCAACCTGTGTGGCTTCTCACTGAAGGAAACACACGTAAACACGTAAACTCCACGAGAGCATGATACATGTTCTTCTTCACACATACATGTTTGTATTATTCTGATAATACCGCACACATGCACGTGCACTCTTATTAACATTTTAAAAAATCAACAGGGAGAAATGACTTTCTGTGGGCTGTGACCTGTGTAGGGCAGTGAGAAGCATGCTGAGAAGGACCAGGCCATTTTTCATGACGTGTCTTGGTGCATTGCAGCTCTGCTCCTGATAAAGCCAGAGAAAAAAAATTCTGCAGTGTGAAATGATGAAATAAAAATAATCAAAAGCACACAGAAGAGTTGGCCAAGAATACACAACTGAGTTAGAGTTTTACTGGCTATTACTCCAGTACAGTTACAAAAAATCAGAGTTCAGGAACTATCCTGAACAACTTCCTCTGGGATGTGTCCACCTAGCCTAGCTATCTGGTTTACTCAAGACTGTTTCCAATAAATAGTTCAGGAACTATCCTGTACACATTCCCATAAGTAGGTTTCCAATAGGCAGAGTGCAAGGACTACAGACTTTGAGGTCCTGAAAACATTCTTAAGTTCCTGAAAGGGTTGCTGATATCCTGAAAATGTTTCTGGGGTCCTGGTTAATAAAAATAATCCTAAGCTATAGAAAAATGAGCTCCTATAAAGTCCCTGGCTTCCTGAAGTGTTAATGATTCCTAAAAATGTTTCTGAGCTCCAGCAGAATCTTTCTGGGTTCCTGAATAGGTTCCTGAAATGAAACTAACCCTCACATTAACCCTGACTGTGTGTTCTCTGACGCTTGCTTTAAAATACGTTAGAAAAACATGAATAAAACACACTGCAAATTTACATCTAAACACAAAATGAGTTCCTGAGGTCCTGAAAAAGTTCCTGATACACACCTGGACCAGTGAGCAAAGGTTAAATGATAATGTCTTTCGGGAACCATTTTATTTGTTAATGGACGACAGGAACTGGACTTATCACTAGTGCTTTCATGTCAGTCAGACTGACAGACCATCCATATCCTCGTTTATGACTTTAATCCATCATCAATCTCTGCAGTTCCCTAAAATAAAAACCTTGAAGCTGAATTGTATAAATGCTGCAGATTAACTCACAAACTTCCACACGGACAGCCGGGAAATGAATTTGATTAATTAATGATCTTTGGAAGCTGCAGTGTCTATTTACTGAGATTAATAGTATTGTTCTTACTCGAGCCATCGTCGGAGGAGGAGAACATACGGAGACTGGCCATTAGTCAGGATATTTATTCACATCTGTAATTAGAGCAATATTCAAATTTTTTAAGATACATCTTCTTCTGGATGAAGGGAACTCGGAGCAGGCGGAGACGGAGACAGAGACAAGACGCCATATGCTCGTTACACAGAGCTGCAGCTCAGGGTTCCCAAAGCGAACTGAACGCTTTTAGTATTCCATAATGAGCAGTTAGTGAAGATATTTTTCTTTCCTTAAAATTTGATTCATTAACTGTTTCAGGGAACATTTTTAATTCTAATTTACAAAATATAAAGTTGTCTAAAGTTTGGATTCCCCAGATGTGATCTGTGGATTCTCAGTTGAACAGTTATGTATATTGTGATATATATCAGGGGTTCTCACACTGCAAAAAAATATCTTATGCAAAAAATACCTTGGATATATGCAAATTCAACGAATCATTCTCTTTTTTAGATTATTTTTATTTTGATCTAGATGCTATTGAAAAACCCTCAAGAATAATCTGGCAACCTCAGAGACATGAACTACGCTCAGGTGATTTTAATAATATAAATATAGAGCTCAGAAAATCCACATAGGCAGGTGCATAACCCGACTCTGAATACCAGGAACTTTCCCCACTTAAATATTAGCGTAACTTTTGGACTTAAGTTACCAATCTGTTTTGATATATTTGCATTACATGAATACTATATATACTGTGTGTGTGTGTGTGTGTGTGTGTGTAGCTCCTGGCTGTTTTGGGCTACAGCGTACATGCAGCAGTCGTTCTTTATGGCAGTGACGAGAGTTTATTTCACGCTCTCTGATCTGAGCTCTCATGCCGCAGGAATAAACAACGCTATTCCACCTTCCCTTCTGACCTTCAGTGTAATCACAGCTGTTCTTTTTTAAATTACTTATCTCTATCTCTCTCTTTCTGTCTCTCTTTAACACAAAACGCTAACACCTGTTCCTGTACATGACAAAAAATAAAAAATAAAAAATAGCAACAGTTTTAATGTTGCTATTTTGTTTTAATGCAAAAATGCCTTGCATTTGGAAAAAGAAAATGTTTTTTCCCCTTTTTTGGTGATAATCAAGACTACAATTGAATAAAGGAAAATAATTAGAAAACCCTGTATATGTAAAATTGATATTTAAATATTATTTTTATTTAAATTTAATTATTATGTTTTGCTAAAGACGGAAACATATAGCCCAATCATTCGCAGTGGAGGAGGTGTGGCATCTGTGATTAAAGGAGGCGTGGCCTTGTTTGTCAGTTTCAGTGAAGGAGGCGTGGCCTTTGTGTTAGTTTCAGTGAAGGAGGCGTGGCCTTTGTGATTAAAGGAGGTGTGACCATTGTGTTTTTCTGTTGCAGTGAATGAGGTGTGTCCTTTGTGTGCATCAGTTTCAGGGAAGGAGGCGTGGCCTCTGTGCCTAAATAAAGTGTGCTCTCTGTGTCTATTAATCATATTGAAGAAGGCGTGGCCTCTGTACCTGTCAGTCACAGTGAAAAAGGTGTGGCCTCTTGGCAGAAAGAAGGTGTGGTCTCTGTGTCTGTCACTCTCAGTGAAGGAGGCGTGGTCTGTGTGTGTATGTGGATTAGGGTTGGAGATTAAATACATAAAAATAAAAGTGTAAATGCATCCATTTGAAACAGATTTAAATCTCCAAAATACATCTGATGACTGAAAGCTGTCTGATTAGGTGATATTAAAGTTCCTAAAAACGTTAGAGAGATTAAAAAAGACATGAAAAAGATCATGATTATTTATAAAGCAGCTGAAAAGGAGGAACAGCACTGGTGGAATGTAATGAGCTAATTTGCATATTATTATGAAATACAGCAATCAGATTTCAGGCAGTCTGATCAGAGACGCCTTGGAGTACACGTGTAAACGTACGTGGTTAAAATCTTAACGACGTCTAAAGAACAGACAATAAAAAGTAAATTTGTGTAGCTAATGTTCTATTTATTGTGAGTAATACTTCCTGCTGCTGTAGAAGCGAGGGAGCGACAGACTGCTGGAGGGAAACGGGTTTTTAGCAGAGAGGATATAAACCCCCTGTGATACTGAAGGTGACAAAATGAGAATAAAAGTGATACGCTGGTGCTCGTGCAGGAGAGATAAAACACTGTGGAGAAGCTTTGCTGGAATTTTCCCGACGCTTCAGCGCTCTGCATTGTTGCTGCTACACCTGACTGCTCCGAGTTATTAACTTCACCACCAACTCCGACCGGAACACCACGGTTATTACACATTTATTTTAAAGCCATCAGTTGCTCGAAAAAAGCAAACAGATTTGTCTTAGCGGGACTCCAAATTAGAGATGACAATGCCAAGTATGTGTGTGTGGCTGAGAGAGAGGGAGAGAGAGAGAGAGAGAGAGAGAGAGAGAGAGAGAGAGAGAAATTTTGAGAGATTTAGAGGAAGAGAGAGTGAGAGGAAGACAGACAGATAGAGAGTTAAAGTGAAAAAGACATGACTAGAAGGAGGAAAAAGAGAGGTAGAGAAAGAGACAGATATAAAGAGGGAAGAATAGTTTAGGCAAAGACACAGTGAGAGAAAGAGATTTGGAAAGAGAGATAGACGAAATAAAACAGATAGAGGGAGATATAAGGAAGAGAGTGAGGGAGAGAGAAAGATGGAGAAAGATTGAAAGAGAAAAAAACAGGAGAAACAGGGAGGGAGATAGAAGAATAGATGGAAAAGAGAAAAATTGAGAAAGAGACAGATGTAAATAGGGAAGGAGATGACTAGATAGAGAAGAGATAGATAGATAGATAGATAGATAGATAGATAGATAGATAGATAGAATGCAGGAAAGACAGACAAGGACAAACAGGTGAAGAAGGGGAGGAGCATGAATGAGGACATGAAAGAGGGATATAAGGAGAGAGAAAAACAAGAGAGAAAGACATGCAAGAAGAGAAGGGGAGAGTGAGAAGAAAAAGACGTAGATGAGACACCATGGGAAAGAGAGGTAAAGAGAAATAGTGAAAGAGTGGAGAGAGAGTGAGCGGGGTATAGGCAGAAAGATGGAGCGAGTGAGAGTAAGGAAAGATGAGGAGAGACAGAGAGATAAGAAGGGAAGGGAAGAAGATGAAGAGAGAGGAAAGGGGCAGGAGCAACAGATGAGGAGAAATGGAAGAAAAGAGAGTTAAAATGAGAGAGAGATAAAAAGGATGAGAAGGAAAGGTGAAGCACAAATGAGAGACAGATGGAGAATGACAAAGGGAAAAAACAAGAGAAGGAGAGAATAAATGAGGGAGGAATAATAGAGAAAGAGAGAGAATGAGGGGATAAGTGCAAAGGAATGAAAAAGGGATAGTGACAGGAAGACAGGGGACAGGGAGAAGGAAAGAGGGATAGACAGACAGGAAAGAGAGTAAGACAGCAAGACGGGAGAGAGACAAAGAGGAAGAGTGGAAAAAGATTGAGAGAGGGAGAGTGAAAGAGGAAAGAGTCAGGAGTGATAGAGAAGAAAAAAGAGATGGGGAGAAAAAGAGAGAAGAATGGAGAGATAAATGAAGACAGAGAAAAAAGAGAAAGAAGAAGAATGCAAAAAGAGATAGTTATAGAAAGTAACGTTAGCAGGAAACCACAAAGAAGCGTAAAGTTCCAGCTTTACCTCTGACTGTTACAAAGCGCTGACACTGGAGACTCCTTCCACAGATGTTAAATAAACGTCCCTTTATGGCTGCATCTTCTGTCCAATCAGAATACAGCAGGCTACTTTTCAGAATAGTGTACTGAAATAAATCTCTGCTACGTTCTTAGCTTTAGCTTTCATAAAAGAGGTGTGTGTAATTAATGTAGCTAGCTGTTAGCATGTATTAATTTTAGCATTATTAGCTACTTGGTAAGTTAATGTGTGTATTTCTTTTTTATTTCACAAGACGGCGAGTCCAGGCTTGACGTTACACCTCCTATTTCAGCAGTTATTTTTTCTTTTCTCATTTGTCTGTAAGTTAATATTTTCATTTCACTCTCCTGTTCTCAATAAAGCCTGGAGTAACGTAGCATTGACTAGACTTCACATCTCTAATCAGAGTCACTTCATATTCCATAAATTCCTGAAACATATAGCTGAATACATGTAAATTGATAATAACAGAACTAATAGGTCTGAGATTTAGCCGGATCTTGACCCGTCATTCTTCTCTTCCCTCCTCATTTCTCTCCAGAAGTGATTCCTGTACTTTTATTAATAATGCGCTCGACCGAACGGCAGATTGTGAGAAATGATGCAGGAGCGCAATCACAGATGTCGAGCGCTCGTGTGCAGCGTTCGCTCCTGAAACCGTGTCTGAGGCTCGGTTAATCAGGAGACAGACAGTGAAGTAAACCGTAATGAGGCGAGATGAAGCTCATGTGGAGAGAAGAACACAACAATCCCGTCCTCTTCATTTCCTGTTTTAAAGAGAAGCTTCTTATTATGGATTCTGATTGGTCAGAAAGTGTAGATCAATTTCCTATAACAGCAGCTCTGACTAATACGTTATGGTTTTTATTATGGTTTCTATAGTAACAGCTCATGCACAGGAACGCTCCACATAAATGCATAAAAAAAGTGTTGATATGGTGAAGTTTCCTGTGAGGAGAAATGTTTATTTAATATTTATGGAAGGAGTCTCCAGTGTCAGCACTTTATAAACAATCAGAAGTAAAGCTGGAACTTTAAGTTTTTATGCTTTGCAGTTTCTCAGTAACAAAAAGCTTATTAACTTTATTAAAAACTTATTAATTTCTCATTAACTTTAAGAAAGAGAGAGGGAGCGAGAGAGAGGGAGCGACTGTTTCTAGCTGCTGTAGCTGATCTGTGTGAGCTGTAAAGGACTAAAGTGCTGCTGCATCGCTCTCTTTAGCTAGAGATGAAGCTAGAGGTAATCATACAGCATTGTGGGTAATGTACTTAACCAACATGTCAATGAAGTATGTTTAAACTAAAAAAAAAAATCATTCTAAAATAAATCTTGCATTTTGTGAAACTCATCGTTTCATTAATGAGTTGAAAGAAAATGATCCCAAAACACATCAAGACAAATAAGAGCAGGCGTTAGTCTCCTGGTGTGAGACATCTCTGTTTCTGATGTTGTGTTTTAGACGAGAAGAATTCCCTCGCTTTCCCAGAGGGAAGTGTAGAACTTGGTGTGAGTGCAGATCTGAAATTACATCATGTAAGCTCTGTCGTACAGAACCGTCGGCCTGAAGAAAGAAAAACAGAATGGCGAAATCTCGGCCGCTGTGTGCTGAACCACAGGGCAAAAGCAGCTTCGCCAATTCCCCGGCTCCTGGTTTTATTTTTTTTCAGCTGTGTTCTTGTTCTCGCCTCCACATCGATCTGCCCCTCAGCCTGCGGGTGCAGAGAAGATGCCACTGATGAAAGAATCCACAAAACACACATCTCATATTTACTTATCTGTGGAGAAGAAGTGAGAGGAAGGACGGCGGAGGGATGAGGGGACGGAGAGGAAGTGATATGTCTCAGTGTTAGCAATTTTTAAATATAGCTCAAAACAAACATTTATTAATTTGGCCTAGCATTAAAATTTTATCATTGAGTTAGTTTTATCAGAGACAGAAACGGTCTCGTAATGAGGACACAATTTAGAGTTGTTAGCATTAACCTTTATTTATCTGAGTGGAGTTAGCATTTCATTAGCACATTGTCAACGATCAAGTGCATGGCCTGGGCGTTACTATCTTTTGTTCACTCGGGGGACGGGGGGTCTGTCAGGGCAACATCATTTCAGCCGTAAATACTTTGTGCCTTACCACGCTGGAACAACAGAATAATGACATGCTAATCCTGCTTCCACATGCATTTTTTAGTATCTGTGCAAAGTGCAACTCTTGCTGTTGATTTCAATTCCACAGCAGTGAATCCTGCTGAGAAAAACAACACAGCTCTGTCCTTAATACTGTTACCACGTGATAGCTAATAGAAGACGGCCAAGGGGCCTGTTTGGAGACAAAAAATTATATTTTATAATATTTCACCTGACTAGCGAAACTCCACCCCCTGAATTTAACCCAATTACCAAAAAAAAAAAAAAAAAGCTTTATATTTTGAGTTATGAGCTGGATAAAGAGCTGGAGTCCTGAAAGTATGTGATCTGGATGGATAGATAGATAGATAGATAGATAGATAGATAGATAGATACACAACATTCACAATAAATTCACAAAAATATTGTTTTTAAATCTAAATGTCCTAAATTCTACTTATTTATTTTACTTGAAACACTATATCTGTGTTTGTGCTTGGTTTATTTCCTTGACTTCGTATGTTTTTTTTCCCCACAGTATTTATCATTTATTTATTTTTTAAAATATTCATTCTAATTCAGACTACAGATCCTATTATTACTTATTGTTTATTTATTAATAATAATTAATTTTTTATTTTATTGTTTTATTGACATTTATTTTATCACATCTGCTCCAATTTTGTCCCATTTTATCCCTTTTTATCTCCCACTTTCCTTATATGGACTGTTTCCTGTTCTCGTTATCCTGTTGCTATGGCAGCTGATTAGTTCCACCTGTTTCTCATTACCCCTCGTTAGTCAGTGTGTTTATACCCGCTTGTGTTCGCTGTGTGAGGCGTAAGATATATTAGCTTAGTTTTTATCTGCCACGGGGTCCAATTAAATCCAACGATTCCTCAATAATTCAATCATTTTACTATTTTATTTCATTTCAATGATTTATTTATTGGTCATCCTGATATTTTCCACCTTTGCCATCACGTCTAACCGTTTGCTCCATGCTTCCTGTAAGGATGATGCTGTATCTTGTGTATATTATTACAGAAATAGCAGAAAGTCTTAAAATGGCTAAAGTCGGTGGAGTCGGTGCGTGTGTACGTCCGCCCCGCATTCAGCCCACGCTGCGGTTTGTTCCACGTCCTGCTGTTCACTCGCTGCCTCGCCGTCCAACAAGGCAGAAAGAATACAGAGATCTCAGCTGGAGTCATTTCTCACACCTCTGCAGGTTTCAGTGTCACGCTCACGAGCTGGAGCTCGACAGAGAGACGATCTATACTGCAATCATACTGCCTGTCAAAGCAAGGCCTGTCTGAGAGGGAAATGAAGAAGTCACTTCTCTCCAAACTGTAGATTTTCAACGGGAAAGAAAATAGCATGCTACTAAAAATAAAGTAAAATCATAAAATAAGACATTTTTATTTAATGCTTGGACAGTGGATGCTCCATCTGTGACTAAAGCAGCAACACTGAAGGTTAAAGAGACTTTTCAAACCTTTTTATTGATTTTTTTTAATGATAGGAATTAATATACTAATAAAATAAAAATAATATCAATAAAAATAACAAATGAATAAAAAATTATACAATAGAATTATATAAATAAAATGATAAAATGACCATTTTTAATTTAATGCTTCAAAAAGCAAGCATGTGATCTGTGACTAAAGGAGGCACAAAAGAAAGTAAAAGAAAGTTAAATTATTTAAAAATTGACTATTTTTTAAAATTGAGTTTGTCTAAAGTGGGCCAGCAGTAAACATTAAGAAGTAAAGAAAATGATAAATTAACAAATAAAAAAATAAATAATTCTTTGAAAATGGTGTACCACCTGTGACTAAAGAGGGGCAGCGTTAAGTGTTAATAAAAAAATTAAATGATATATAAATTGACTTTTTTTTTATTTCATTTTTCAGAAAAGGAAGTTCCATATATGACCAAAAGGGGGCGATGTTAAAGGATATAAATAAAGGAAAACTATAAACTCTTCATTTTAATTTTTTATCATTTAATGCTTGGAAAAGCAGGGCTTATTCGACACAGCATCATTCCCAAAGCTCAGACTTTAAAACTAAAATAAATACGAGGAAACCAAATGAGAAAAAAGAAAAAGAACAAAGGATTACACTGTTAAAGGACAAAAGTGTAACCTCACACCATCCACATGGACTGGTCATTAAAGAATTATTGGTGATTGTATTAAAGAAAAACAAAGAGAGATAATAATAATAATAATAATAATAATAATAATAATAATAATAATAATATATTTAATAAATAAACACACGTGGCCGTGACCTGTCACAACCCAGAAATTAATCATGAATAAAATCTCATTAAAAGCATATAAGTAAAGTAATTCTATAAACAAGTAAAAGTCAACACTGAAGGTCAAAGATGGGCGAGTATTTTTATCCTTTAATATCTACTTTTTGTGCCGTAAACACCTCAATGAAGCTCATGTCTGACCAACGATAGATGTTCGCTACAGCAAGCTCCGCCCCAATAGTTCCTGATCTGCAGAAAAGTACCAAGTGGGAACTAAAACGGCTCCTCAGATATGAGTCCTGGTTCCTTCATGAAAAAGTTCCTAATAAGGTACTGTAGACCTGTAAGATGTCTGAAAGAAACATATACAAAAATAATAATTGTTAAAATTTGCTTAATAATCTAATAATGCCAATGCTTATGAAAACTATTTTACAATTTTATAATTTTTAAAAAAATTTATCTCTAGCTCTCGCCTTCACACATTCACACTCCTCATCTGTCTTACAGCGGTTCCTCAAGTGTCAAATAGCGTTAATTCAGTGTCATGAATGTCATGTTTTATTCCCATTATATCAACAATTACAATTTTTATTAATTAAAGAACATCACATCATACTTTTTATCCATTTATAGTTACATTTAATGTCATAGAACATCCGTGAAACAAGTGAGTTCCTGTTTTCACTTACGTTATAGCACCTATAAACAGTCGTTCCCTCAGCAGCCGCTCTTTTCTCTCTCCTGAAGTTAATAAGACAAAAATTCGCAGCTTGTCGTGTTACTGAGAAACGGCAAAGAAGCGTAAACTCCTCTGTCCTAAAGATGTCGGAAAACGTTAAAATTACAAAGCACTGACACTGGAGACTCCTTCCATAAATGTTAAATAAACGTGTCCTTACTTTCAGAAAACTTCATCATATCAATAATTTTTAAAAATCTATTTATAAAGTGTAGCGTCTGCCAAACACGTCCCCGTGAATGAGCTGTTACCATAGAAACGATAACGTATTAGTAAGAGGGCATTAATATCAACCTGTGATTTGCAGCTGCACTACTGTCAGAGCTGCCGTTATAGAGAATTAATCAACACCAGAATGGAGAATAGAGAAAGGACAGCGCTGTGGTGTGAAGCCTTGAGCACAGGTTTTAGGCTTTATTCATTCTCAAAGAGTAAAAGCTCAGAGAAAAGTGAGCGTTTCTTCCAAAATGGGGAAGAAAGATGAATGAGATCACGCACTTTGTCTAAATAAATCTTAATCAAAGACCAATGAGGGAAGGGTGAGTCAGGGATCGAGCTCTGTAAGTAAAATAAAGAGGAAAGTAAAGACTCGCTAGCAGCCGTTATATCCCAGTGCACTCATTAAAGCTCACATATAACAAAGCACAAATGTTTGATTTCTCACGCTGAGTGAAAATCCTTTTTATTTTCCAGCTGAGTGGAAAATCTGCTGTTTTGTTCCCTGTTTGGCGATGACAGATTGTCTCCGAGCTCGTTGCACGCAGTATCCCGACTTCATCTCTACCGTAAGAAACGGAGGCCATTATATCCTGCTTTATTTCTCATCTCTGTAATGGGTTTATGGTGTTGATAAAGAGTGATGTGTGGTGATCAGGTTCAGGTTGAGCGCTAAATTACAGTTTTCATCACTTCATTTCTGGTGTGCTTGCATTCTGATCGATTTTGTGGAGGAATTATGATGTGTTATCAGTTTGCTACAGAAATGTAGAACAGACTCAAAAGGAAAAGTAATGTACAGGATAAAAAACGGATGCTAAAATACATTTGAACGATCATTCTGAGTAGTTTAGGTGATGAATAAGAAGTGCTCTCGTTTTTAAATGTGTAAAAGTATACGGAAACAGATCTCTTCTGTTCATCAAATACACAGTCAATCAGCATATCCAGATATTAATACTATTAGTAATAGCTTATTTTTTGAGGGGGTACAAACTTTTAAGTTATTTTAAGACCCAATTACAGTATATTGGATGTACTTTTTAATTGGATAAAAAAATCTGAAAACTGTCATACATTTCACATTTTTAATGCTTGTTGTATCTGCAAATATTGTAGTCATTTTTGTTATAGCATTAAATTTTTTATGAAGGTATATGAGTTCTGGATTGTGATCAGAAGGTGTTGATTAATTATCTATAACATCAGCTCTGACAGTAGTGCAGGTTTATATTAATGCACTCGTTCTAATACGTCATCGTTTCTATAGTAACAGCTCATTCACTGGGACGTGAACAACAGACGCTTCACTGATAATAAACAGATTAAAAAATCATTGATATGGTGAAGTTTTCTTGAAGTAAGGAGATATTTATTTAACGTTTATGGAAGGAGTCTCCAGTGTTAGCGCTAAAGGTAAAGCTGGAACTTTAAGTTTTCAGACATCTTCAGGACAGAGGTGTTTACACTTCTTTGTGGTTTCTCAAGCTGCGTTTTTTTGTCTTATTAACTTTAAGAGAGAGGAAAAAAAAGAGGCTGGTGAGGGAACGACTGTTTATAGCTGCTATAACGTAAGTGAGAACAGGAGCTAACTTGTTTCAAAGATGTTTCAGCTCTAAATGGATAAGAAGTATGATAAGTTATTCTTTAATGAATAAAAATTGTAAATGTTGGCAAATGGCTGTTATTGGAAAAGAATCTACATAGTTACTGGTGATTCACTATAAGGACTCAATAAGGAAACGTTTTTATTTGATAATTTTTATAATAATGCAGACTCGTCCAGAGCACCAGAGCTCTGCATCTGCGGCTTTTTTAAATCTCACTATTAGGTTTAGAAGAAATCCCAACGATCAGAATTTATTACCTGAGGACCTCAGAACCACATCCATTACCCACTCTTTACTTTTCCATGTTTTCTGTAATTAATCAAGCTCATTAAACTCCAATTCATCCGGCCCAAGCATGCATTCCTCCTATAACTCCGTCCTGTCGCTAATTCAGTTCAGTGTTTAAGTCAATATTTTTCCCATTCTCACTCTGTCATTCTGGATTCTTTGATATTTTCATCGATAGACATTTACGTGGCATCTGACGTTTAAAACAGGGCAGTTTAAAAGCGTTTTCACCCAAAATGGCGCTAATGTTACCTCTAGACAAGACAAGGCCCTTATGTAATGCTATTTATTTTTAAGTCACAGAAACTTCACGTATGAATAATCACGTGATTCAAATGTGAAATTTACACAGCTGGTGTTTAGACATTTCATATGTACAGTTGTTTCACAAAATTTTTGTAGTACATGTGCTTTTGTTTTCACGTGTCATTTTCCCCCCACATTATTCATTTATAGTAAATATGAATGATTCAGTGTATATGATTAAATATTTATATTTATATAATGATTATATAGCACATATAAATGTAATTTTTTTGCAAAATTAATTTCCACATGTAATTTTTTACACAATTAATTTATTTTCACACAATTTGTATATTTTTACACAAAAATTTGTACAACTTTTTTTCCCCCAAAAAATTATTTTCACGTGATTTTTTTAAACATAATTAATTAAATTTCATATGGATTTTTCACAAGTCATATTTTTTGACATATGATTTTTCACCATTAATGTATTTTCATGTGATTAATTGATTAATTAATTTTTTTAAATTTTATTACACATTATTTTCCCCCCACATGGTTCATTTCTTTTTTTTAGTCACTATTTATCATTAGCACCAAGGGTCCTGAATTTCCCAAAAATGGAGAGAAATAGCCACGCCCACAAGAACCAACACTTTATTTTAGTGTTGCCTACATTACATTCTAAATTACTTTTAAACCCTTTAATTCCATCTCATGCTAAAAAAGCAAAAACAAAGACTTTAATTGGATTACATAATCCTCCCCCCAACCCCACCCAGGCACGGTGGCTTAGTGGTTACCTCCAAGATTGGGGGTTCAATTCCTGCCTCCACCCTGTGTGTGGGCACCCTGCAACCCTGTGTAGGATAAGCGGTACAGAAAATGGATGGATGGATGGATGGATGGATAATTACCCTCCCAAAAAAACAACAACCCTACAATCCTTCATTAACCTTTTGGCATATTTCTTTGCATCAGCAGCCGAAACATGACGCTGCATACGAACTCTGTCTAATCTAACTGCTCTAATCTCTTGCCATCTTATCCTTTTCTTCATCTCCCCTTTCATAACAACACAATAGCATCCGAGGCTAAAAGCCACATCTGCTAACGAGCATCCCGCCTTCTCCGTTAATCAAGAGAGCCCCAGGCTTGTGGATAGACACCGGTGGCAATTAGTTTAAAAGGCATTACTTGACATTTAACTCCTCCCTGCCTTTATGAGCTGCTGAATAGCTGACATTTGTATGCGGCTGAAGCGTTGCTGGGATCTAATTTGGCAGCGAGAGGACTCCGGGTCCGACACTGCCGGCTGCTCTACAGGTGATGGAGATGGGGCGCAGGGTCAGAGAGACCAGACCAACAGCCTGGCACTCGGTAATTGGCAGAGAGCTGAGGAAAAACAAACACACAAAAAATATTTCCTGTTCTGATGCAGCATCTGGTCAAAGGTTTCGGAGAAACCAGCAACATGGAAACACAATCTTCAGGAATTCTGGTCAGATTTCATTTCAGTAAAATGTTAAGGAAAGGTATGACCATTAGCTCTGCTCTCAGCCTATTCTCAGCCAAGCACTGGCTCCTTTATTTCACAGAACTGTTGAATTCTGGATTCTGACTGGTCCGAAGGTCATTCATTCATTCATTCATTCATTCATTCAGCTGCATGAGGCTTTGCACTGCACACTTACCCAGTTAATACACACACTCACAAGAAAACAAAAGGTTCTTTAAGGTTCTTTATGTCAAGTCAAGTGGCTTTATTGTCCTTTCAACCATATACAGCTAGTATAGTACATTGCGAAACGAAACAACTTTCCTCCAGGACCATGGTGCTACATCAAACAACACAGAACTACAAGAGACTATACATATCTACATAACGTGCACGTACAAACGTGTAAACAGCACAAGACAGTACAAAACTACTAAAACAGTACAATGAGTAAAACAGTACAATAACTACTAAAACGCAAAAATTGCAAAGGAAATGGGATGGCGTTCAGTTGAGTGTGTGTGTGTGTGTGTCGTCAGTCCAGTCTCTAAGTATTGAGGAGTCTGATGGCTTGGGGGAAGAAACTGTTGCACAGTCTTGCCATGAGGCCCGAATGCTTCAGTGCCTTTTGCCAGACGGCAGGAGGGTGAAGAGTGTGTGAGAGGGGTGTGTGGGGTCATCCACAATTCTGGTGGCTTTGCGGATGCAGCGTGAGGTGTAAATGTCTATGATGGAGAGAAGAGAGACCCTAATGATCTTCTCAGCTGTCCTCACTATCCGCTGCAGAATTTTGAGATCCGAGACAGTGCAATTTCCAAACCAGGCAGTGATGCAGCTGCTCAGGATGCTCTCGATAGTCCCTCTGTAGAAGATGGTGAGGATGGGGGGTGGGAGATGGGCTTTCCCCAGTCTTCACAGAAAGTAGAGACACTGCTGGGCTTTCTTGGTTATGGAGCTGGTGGTGAGGGACCAGGTGAAGTTTTCTGTCAGGTGAACACCAAGGAATTTGGTGCTCTTGACGATCTCCACAGAGGAGTCGTCAATGTTCAGCAGTGAGTGGTGACTCCGTCCTCTCCTGAAGTCAACAACCATCTCTTTAGTTTTGTCCACATTCAGAGACAGGTTGTTGGTTCCGTACCAGTCCGTTAGATGCTGCACCTGTTGTCCTTGCTGATGAGACCCACTACGGTCGTGTCATCGGCGAACTTGATGATGTGGTTCGAGCTTTGCATTGCTACACAGTTGTGAGTCAGCAGAGGGAACAGCAGTGGACTGAGTGCACAGCCCTGGGGGGCCCCTAAGTGTTAAGTGTGGTGGTGTTGGAGATGCTGTTCCTGATCCAGACTGACTGAGATCTCCCAGTCAGGAAGTCCAGGATCCAGTTGCAGAGGGAGGTGTTCAGGCCCAGCAGAGTCAGCTTTCCAATCAGCCTTCCATGGGTTAACTCTGTGCAGAGTTTTCCTCACATCAGCAATCATAATCATCAATGAACCCTTGAGGAACCTTTTTTTCCCAACCAAAAACTTTAATGGTTCTCCATTTTTTAATGGATGTACACTGGGGAAGAATTCTGACATTCAAGAAATCTAGACAAAAATGTTCCAACTAGCACCTTTAGTGTTCTGTAGTTTGTCTGTCTGAGGGAACCCTTAAAGGTTTCCTATCAGAGAGAAAGCTAAGAATCCATAACTCTTCAAAGAACCTTTGAGGAACCTTCAAAAACACTTTGTTGTAGGGTTCCTCAACCTTAAAATTTCCCCAGAGGGACAACCAAAGAAATTTTAATGGTTTTAAAATTTCTAAGAATGTACACTGGGAGAAAAATGTCTGACAAGAAATCTAGATAAAATATTCCATCTAGTACCTTTTAGTGTTCTACAGTTTGTCCACCTGAAGGAACCCTTGATGGTTCTGTGGTTTCTATAAGACAAAAAAAGCTAAGAAACTTAATTTTTTCTTTTTTTCCCCTAATGGTTCATAGAAGAAAACACTTTGTTGTAGGGTTCTACATGGAAGATTGTCTTGATCACAATGAGTCCAAACATTGTGAGTGTTTATTAGGACACATGCTAATGGTAAAGCCATGCATCGTACTAATTACACATTCAAATTCTTCATATTGGCTCTTTTAAAAACTTTACCAAGTATCAAACATCCAATTTTTCCCCACCTGTCTTCTGAGAAAGATCTAGTGCTGGATAATGGCCTCCATTTTCCAGTGTGTAGATGGATGTTAGAGGTCACTTGACATTGGTTCCTCCAGGTGTTCTTTACACATTTTCTTTCATCTCAGAGGATTGTGGAGATGGTTGGACATGGCTCTCTGACCTTCTTGAATTGGTTTAAATCAGATTTTCATCTCCATCCAGATATATCTACATATTTACATAATATATATGATAATATTTTAAGGTGTGTTTCGGGTCATGAAAATCAAAACACAGGTTTAAAAGAAAATGAAAAGCTAAGAGGTCTGAAAACGTTCATAATGTTTATATGAGATATATAAATATATATAATAAATATATATATAAATATAATAACAAAAATAATACAGGGACCACACACACACACACACAAGAAAAATATTTCTCCTTTTTTAAAATTAGCATCTTTAATAAATATGTATCTATAGATTTATCTTGAACTCGAAAAATATATCTGTTCTCTGGTTTGACTTAATTAGGTTTAGCTTTAATTAGCAACAAATGACTTAACCTTGTGTCATAACACTGTCATAACCATGTCATAAAAGTATTGTGTTATAATTGCTGCTGATTGTCATGACAGCTGCAGCTAATAACATGCACATTTTTGCTATTTGTGCTCTAATTAGCATATAATTAGTATGTTTCTTGACTGATGCTGCTTGGCTGACAGGTGTGTGTTATGTTCTTGTGTTTACACAAGGATCAGAAATGTCAAAATGTAATCACGGCTCTAAATCGGTGCCCCTACATCACCATAACAACAAGCATAAATAAGGATGTAGGAGAAAGTAGGAGAAAATGTTTCCATTAAACAAATCAAGAAAATGCTTAAGGGTTCTTCGGTTGTCCCTTTCAGGGAACCTTAAAGGTTCTACAGAGCCCTGTAACAGAGTGTTTCCAGGTAGAACCTTTAAGCAACCCTTGAAGAACCCTTCTTCAAATAGAGTACCAAGAGCTACATGCTAGATGTTCCTCTAGAGCAGTGGTCACCAACCCTCTTCCTTGAGATCTACCTTCCTGCAGGTTTCATCTCCAACCAAAATCTAACACACCTGTTTCAGGTGATAAAGAACTTCTTAAGGCAATGATTAGATGGTCAGGTGGGCACAGTTTGGTTGGAGCTAAAGTCTTTGGGAAAGTAGATCTCCAGGAACAGGGTTGGTGACCACTGCTCTAGGGGAACCATTAAAGTTTCTAAGTAGAACACTGTAGCAGAGGGATTTTTAGGAAGCCAAGAACCTTTAACTATCAATGAACCCTTAAAGAACACTTGAAGAACCATTTTATTATTTTATTTTCTTCTTGATGACTAGAACAGTTTGTACCACTCACTCCACACCAGATACACTCTTAGAAAAAAAGGGCTGTAGAGTTCTTCAAGGGTTCATTGGATAATTAAAGGTTCTTATTTTCTGAAAAAGGTTCTAATATGTTCAAGGGTTTGAATTTTACTATGTACCTGTGTAGTGGTGTACTACACTCAGAGCAGAGGTTCTCTTTTTAGGAAGCCAAGAACCCTTAATTATCCAACAGACCCTTAAAGAGCCCTTTTATTATTTTCTTCCTGATAACTAGAGCAGTTTGTACCACACACTCCACACCAGATACACTCTTAGAAATAATGGTTCTAGAGTTCTTTAGTACTAGAAGGGTTCATTGGATAATTAAGCATTCTCGAAAGGGTTCTATTTGGACCTCTACTTGAAAAACACTTTGTTGTAGAGTTAGAAATTGTAAAGTCTTTACTTTCATCTCTGTCTTGGAATGCTCTTGGGGAAAAAAGTATTCTTCGGATGGTTTACAGACTTTGGTAGAACCATGTCTACTATAAGAACCCTTCAGGCTTCATTGCAGCTCAAACTCCTACATGATTCTTGTTTCCTAGCCTCGGTTTATGGAACCTTTTTGGGGTTCTTCAGGATTTTTTGATAATTATAAAAGTAAAAGGTGTAGATTTTTCCTCCATGTTGGAAAGATGCTGTTTCCATGTTATTGTTACTATGGTAACTCCTTTGTTAGCAGTGTTAGCGGTGTTAGCAGTGGTGTGATATATAACGGAGGCGGCGGTTCCTCAGATTTACAGCTGTGTGTGATATATGGGGGTCGATACGCTGACTGCAGGTTCGTTTGACCTCATGTGTCTCCTGTGACGTGACGCTGATGGATCTCTGGCTCGAGTCACCAATTTTCTCGACGTGTGTCCGTCACGCAGGACTCAGCGTAATCGATGCCCGGGCTTATCGGTCAGGACGCTAGCGATGCTAAGCCGATCAGTGAGTTAGTAACGAGGCTCTGAATGCGAGCGCTGTTTAATCTACATGAGGCTGGAGTTTGGAGAGAAGCGTTGCTGTGGCAGGAAACTCCGACTCGCAGAAACGAGGAGTGATGTAAATAAAAGCAGCTTCCTGTTTACGCTGCGTTGCTTACCAGTGAGCTGAACTGACAGAGTGCAGCGTAAAGAGGATTTAAATGCTGATGTGAACGAGTTAGGAAACAGTGTTGCTTAACGTTTGTTAGAAGTTTACCACTGAACAAGCAGCTAGAAAAACAAACAAAAAAAGAAACTATATAGGAAATGGAAGTTCATTCATTCATTCATTCATTTTTCATCATCAGTTGTCCAGATTTGTCACTGCAGCAGTTTTGCTGCTTTCTGGTACCAAATGAATGAATGATCTTCTGATCTGATGTTAGTAAACCTGAGTGATGAACAGAACATGGGAAAGTATTGCATCATAAATTCTAAGAGCCAATCATGTTCTAATATGCAAATGAAGGTCTTTACATCATCAGCTGTGATTGGTCAAAACCAGAGGCGTAACAGGAAATAAAACCTAAATGACCTGCAGATTCCTGATGTTCTTCTGCTCTTCATTCTCATTCTTGCTTCAGACCTCCGGATGGTGAGCACATTATCTGCTCAAGTGTTCCATGGGGATGGAATCGATAAGCTCAGAGCTCTGTCTTTGTGTGTCTCTCTCTCTCTCACACACACACACACACACACACTTGCTGCTCACACACTTTTTGTGAAGATGCAGAGGACTGGTGCAGTCGTGCTGGAATCGATGTTCTGCGATTGATCTCTCTGATGAGTCTCTCACTGCGTCACTGAGTCTATTTTTTAGCCGTGGGTGATCACAAAGCTGGACAAGATGGCTGCTCAACACACACACACACACACACACACACACACACACACACTGGAGTCCTTGACAACCAAGCAGACCTATAATGAGGTTCCTCAGAACTCCTTAATCAATGCACATCTCTCCGTCTTTTATTTCAGGGAAAAATATAAACGTCTTTCGCAGAACCTGAGCGTAATTCATGGATCTATCAATAACCCGATGACACGAGCGGTTTTGTTCATCCTGTGGCATTTAAAACAAGCTACAGAAAAAAAGAAAGTTCTCACACACGTCCTTTAGAGAGTAGAATGAGTTTTTTAAAGGTTAGCTGCTGCTTTTCCTGCACATTGCTCTTCATCACACTTAAGGCTGGCGTCCCACCCGGTTTCCTGACATTTATGTAAGCAAAAATCTCCTCAGTGTGATTTATACAGGCTGGAAAAAAAAACATTCGGGAGTCGTGTAGGAAGTTTTTGAAGGAACAGTACATGTGGAGGTTTACGGGGGTTTGTGAAAAGTTTTGTGAAAAAAGTTAATAATAATAATAATAATAATAATAATAATAATAATAATAATAAGGTAAAATTTGGTGTAACATAATAGTCATTTAATGGGGAAAAAAAGAAAAAGGAAATAATAATAAAAACTACTACTACTACTACTACTAACTTTTTATAATTTTTTCTGTAATTTGAAGATGAGGTATTTTGTGAGATAAAGAAAGAAAAAAACAGTTAAAAAATCTTGTGTAGAAAATGGCACAAGCACAAGAACCTTATGTTAAATAATAAAAAATGAAAGTGCTTTTAAAAAGGCAAAAAAAAAGAAAAAAAATCAAGAAAAATAAAGAGTGAAGCAGACTCACCTTATCATTTTTAAATAGCACTTTTTTAAATGATGGCAAATAAAAAAGTACAGAGAATAAGTTAACAAAAAAGTCCTTCATGACATATACTTTGAAGAACACATGAAGGATTTTCAGTAGATTTAAACATGAATTTGTAAAAAAGTGAATAATCAGGTCAAGACAAACGTATTTTAAAACGTATTTGAATTGATTTGCGCTATCTTTGAAATTCGCTAATGAACCGTAACGTGCTTCATGAACTCGTGTTTGTATCGAGGTGTTCTGCTTTCATGTAAAGCAGAAAATTATTTACCGAATAATCCTCCTAAAGATCAAGGGCTTATTTCAGCCTTCCACGTTTCCCGAACGTCTTTGATCTGATTCGGGGCTTCGGCGTTTGGTAGCCTTGATCTTCTAAAAGAGCCAAAGTCGAGGCATTGTACCGCCATTTCGTTTGCAGAACCGTTAACATTATACAAGCAAACATGACCTTAACCCTTTATTACACACACACACAAACACACACACACACACAAACGGCCATTCTGTCTCTCTGAAACATTTAGCTTTATTTTGTTTATGTTAGACTTTGTGCTGGGGTTTCCTTTCAGCTGAGATGTGAGCGATGGTGGAGATGTCCGTGACCTCGCTACTGTTCAGCTTTGACTTTCGCTGAGATTAAACATCTCGTCTGTGTCGCTAATGGACAAAATGAGAAATATGTTAGCAAGAGATGTGTGTGTAAACTGTAAAATTTTTTAAATGGATGCGCTGATCCATTGTTTATGTAGATGCTGATTCTGGATTCTGATTGGTCAGAAGTTGTTGATTAAATGTAAATAGCAGGTTTATATTAATGCGCTCGGTCTTATACGTGATCGTTTCTATAGTAACAGCTCATTCACAGGGACTTGTGTTTCTGATGGATGCTCCACATAATCGAATTTAAAGTGTTGTTGATATGGTGAAGTTTTCTTGATGTTACGATACGTTTGTTTAACGTTTATGGAAGGAGTCTCCAGTGTCAGTGCTTTGTAACAGTCAAAAGTAAAGCTGTAACAACAAAAAGCTGCTTTTTTTATCTTAATAACTTCAAGAGACAGAAAAAAGAGAAGGTGCTGAGGGAACGACTTTTTATAGCTGCTATAATGTAAGTGAGAACAGGAGCTAACTTCCACACCATTAAATGTAACTATAAATGGATAAAAAGTATGATGGAACATTAATTGAAGTGAAGTGAATTGCTGTGGTGTAAGAGAAATAAAACACTTGGGGTTCTTATGGGAAAATAACTTATGTGATCTTATGGGAAAATAATCAGCGTCAGGATGGTAAGCGTTGTTGATTATTTTACTACAACAGCACAACATGGAGTGGTTTATTCCTTACTTTGGATAGCTGAGGGTTCTTCGCTTCTTAACAGGGCTCTGCTTGAAATCCTGTACGGAAGAAAACTTGGCTTCTACATAGAACCTTTAACTGAAGAACGTTCATTTAGCAATGCCTGAAGTGCTGTTTCTGATCGTCGTCATGGTTACAACGTAGCAGGAGAATTGATTTAGAACTGTGATTCAATATTTTACACCAGATCTTTATGATGATATAAGAAAATAACAGACAGCCAATCAGAGATTAGTATTTTTCTGCCTATACTTATGTCAATTATAATACAATTCATTATGTCAGCTGTAATAATAGCACTGTCACTTATTTATGACATAATAAAGTGTTATAACATGGTGTTATAATTGACTTTTGATATTTCAACTCATTTTTATTTTATCCTTTTCAAAGAAAGCTGAATAATTAAACAAAATTCTTCTTCTTATGGATCAGTGATTTTTTTTCATGTCCAAGGCGCTTACTTTATTCCTCCGTTACTTAGCTTGAACACTTGCTCATGTCGTTCGCTAAGGAAAACAAATGAGTGCTTTTAAAGGTCCACAGTGTATGAATTGCAAATAGTTTCAGCCATTGATCTTTCCGTTCAGTCAACAGTTGCTTTCGAATCAGCGAGAGACGGAGATTAATTTCGATGCCGAGTGTGTAACTCGGGGCGACCTCGTCTGCGAGTCTCTCAGGGGAAAAAACGAAAAGAGAAAGGGATCGTACACTTAACTTTGGCTTTGTGCATATTTCCGTGTTAAATGGGAAGCGCTACGCCTTCCTGACCCACGCCACACAAAATTAGACATCAAACGCCTTTGTCACAAAATGAACTGCTGTTTTGCATGGTAATTGAAACGAATCCCAACCGACCAGCAGGAAGCCAATTAACTTTTCTTTCCACTCTGAATGGTTGGCACTGGGGGAGTCATTTACTGCCTCTGTCCTGATAAATGAACGGTCATGTGCGTATGATGTCTCTCTCTCTCTCTCGCTCTCTTTCTCTCTCTCTCTCACTTAACTCACAGGCCTTTTTCTTGATTTATGTTATGCAGTTAGTGTTGGCGTGTTGTGTCATTTGCATCCTTGTCCTTCCAGCGCAAGCTCTTTAAATGAAACATCGCTAATTTGTGCAACTTTGCTCTCGTTTGGTAAACACTGATCGGGTCTTGTCCTTTTTATCATGCCAACATGCATCACACAAACTTGTGGATGGTTTTTGTGTTGTTTAACTCATTTAATCTATTATTTCCAGCAAAAAGGTCATTCACTGAGTATTAAAGTAAAACTGTAGCTAGAAATTAACGCATGATTTCAGGTCAAGGTTCTCAAAATTGGTCTTTGTACCTGGAAAATATACTGATTTAGCATAA
This sequence comes from Pangasianodon gigas, assembly GCA_022758105.1. Lineage (NCBI taxonomy): Eukaryota > Metazoa > Chordata > Actinopteri > Siluriformes > Pangasiidae > Pangasianodon > Pangasianodon gigas. The sequence continues at coordinate 849,228 of CM040481.1, forward strand.
AGGTGTCTTCTAACCTTTTCACTAAAAAGTTTCACTAAATTTTTCAGCAACAAAGGCCAAGTTTGAGAAAATTGACCTATAATCACATGCTAAATTCTGCATTTTTCCTTAGAATTTCCCTTAAATATTCAATGTAGGACCTAGCTAGCACTTATTTATCATAAAAGTCTATAAACAATCTATAAAGTTTCATAGTAGAGTTCCTAGCTTGCTTCCTTTTCCAGCTACAAAGACCAATAACAAAGACTTGTTATTACATGCTAAATTATATATTTTACTCAGAGTTTTACTTTAATACTCAATGCACAACAGTGTTGCTGGAAATAATAGCTAGCTAGCACTGATTTAGCATAAAACTTAAAAAAATTATAAAGGTGCACAGTAGAGGTCATAGCTAACAAATTTTCCAGCTACAAAGATTAATTTTGCAAACGTTGACCTGGAATCACATGCTAAAATTTTACATTTTGTCCGGTATTTTCCTCTAACACTCCTGCACAACCTTATTGCTGGAAAATGCTGGAAAATGCAGCTAGCTAGCACTGATTTAGCATAAAACCATCTTCAAATCCTAGCTAGCAGCCTTATGCTCTATGAACAAGGTTATGCATTCATAATTAAAGGAAAATTCTAAACAAAAAATTTCACTTTACATTTTAAACTTTCCACTAGATAGAGGCACGAATCAAGGTCATTCATCTATCCATCTGTAGAGCTAACATGACAGCAGGTGTAGCTTAGCAACTCACAAATTGTCCAAATGTATTAAAGCTAATATAAAAATCATATTATTCGGATTGGTTTGTAAAAATGATGGGACTCATAGTATATGTGTTGATATTCACATAATCTAATATATTTTAGAGTCACGTGTGTCTCATGGTATGTTTCCTTAATTAGCTTTAATTAATTGTTAGCAATGTTCCTAATTGTGTTAAAATCTGTAGCCTGCATACAAAACTGTTAATTCTCTTCTTGCTTATTTTTGTGTAAATATATGACTTTTGGTCATAATGTTGAATCCTGTCCAATTTCTTGATGCATCTGAACCCTTGACCAAGTCCAAAAGAATTCCACACCTGATCCCGTGCCACTCAATGTTGAATGGTAATGATTTTTTGTCTCTTTTTTGGTGCTTTAATATCTCGATGAAGGGCCTTGATTCCAGGATGCCCCTCCTGCTTCCACTGGATGAGTAACTACGCATGAACCAATTAACCAAATCACCATGCAATTGATCTATCAACACTGCAGCCATGTATGATGATGATGAGGCTGAAAACGGGGGTGTTAAGGAGGGAAAGATTGCAGCAATTAACTTAATGAGTATACACAGCTTCAGTTAATGCCCCATGGAAAACCTTTGGTACATATATTCCTATCTAGATAGCTAATCCTAGGTTAGGTGTAGCTTAGCTACTCACAAAACAACCAAATGCATTCAAGCTAACCTTTCAAAAATTTAATTATTCAGATTGGTTTGTAAAATGATGGCACTAGTTGTATATGCATCGATATCCACAAAAAGAGGGACTTTAGATTAGAGTCACATGTGTCTGTCTTATGAGACATTTGTCTTAACTTATCCAAGCGTTATCGATGTCCTTAAATGTGTTCCAGTCCTATGATCGCATCTTGTCGAGTTTTTAGATGCATCCAAAGCCTTGACCAAATCAAATATATTCCACATTATGCCACTTTATGTTGAAAATCAGCAACTTCTGGTCACTCGTTTGTTGGATTCAGTGAAAACTAGGCTATGAATTTTGCTCGAGAGAAAGGTCTTGATTCCTGGATGCCACACTGAAAGCCAGAAATACCCCCATTTCCATCGGATGCGTGATTAAGCATGAACCAGTGAACTAAATGACCGAGCAATTGACCTGTCAACACCGCAGCCATGCTCACTAATGATGTGGCTGAAATGATGGGGGGGTTTGTAGTAGTAGGGGGTACAGATTGCTGCAATTAGCTTAATGAGTAGACGAAGCTCCAGCCAATGCCCCCTGGACCATTTCCACTTATGGTCTGGTTCTAGTGTGTGCTGGCAGATGCCAGACCTGATTACCTTGTTAGTGACTCAGTCTTCAACCTTAATTCTAGTTTCTTAATCATTTTCATGGAACACAATGTGATGAGTGGCATTTCTTGTTTTCAGCATAATTGTGGTTGAAGTATCTAGTCCTTCTTGCAAATAATGATACATCAAAACTATTTTAAAAGGACTATTCAGATTTTTTGTTCTTATTCATTTCTATAAATGGTAGAAGATCATTCAGATCTTTTTGTGTGCTCTGGATTAAGTAATTCGAGTCCAATTTCGTCTGCCATTTGCCAGATGGGGGACACAAATTGTGCTATTCTGCTGTTAGTCTCCATCTACTCCATCATGAAAGCAAAGAAGCAAACACATCATGCAGAGTTGAGCTCAGAGTAACTCATATTTGCTTTTTGTTTGCCCTGATGCAGTAGATGAAAAATAAACACTGGCATGACTGATGTGTCCCTCTTACATTCCCCAGCTTATTTTCTTGCCATTAGTACCTTGTGAGATTGCTTAATGCTTCATTGTTATTCCACATAACCACTTGTCAACAGACCGTGGAAGCAACACTGAGCTCTAGCTCTTACATTTAACAATGAACAATTAACATTTAAAAAAAAAATTGCTACCCATACACAACCAGAAGTTCATTAACCATAATACTAGCATCATATATTGTTGACAAAACGTTACTCATCAACAAAGCAGTAGCATTAGTCAATTTGAATAAAAAAATTTTTCATGCTAGGTTATCATTTATCATTGTCATTAGTTAGCACAGGTATGAGTAGCTAAATAATAACTGTCAGCTGATATTTGATAGCTCAGAGCTGATAGTATCATTATATGTTTCATGTTTTTCATGGTATTTTAATAGCTTTATGGACTTTGACTAAAAGTGTAAAAATTTAATAAAACCCATATCCTTTTAGTCCACCACTAGAGCATGATGGCAAAAAATTGGGCAAATTTACATACAGTTTCATTCAAAGCAACGAAATTGTGGTTTTCACGCATGTTATGCCACCATATCATGGCTCACACCAATCATTAAATTAATTCCATTAATTATTTATTTCAGATTTTTTTTAGCTAGTTAGCTAACAATTATAAGCACCAACAGCTAAACTATGGTTCTTTTATGTGTGAATCTTTATATAATCATTGTTTTTGTCTACACTACTGAGTCAAACCTCTCAAACTGTTTGGTGTAAAACTTCATCATATGAGTCACCAGTCCATCGATCCTCAGAGTGGCCACGTTCGTCTTAATGCCGAGAAAGCCTTTATCTTTCTTATTTACAGGTTCGGAGTGGAGAGTGGAATGGGAAGAGGTATGCAGAAATATCAAGCTTTTCAACACTTATATGCAGGTAGAGGAACAAAACATTCCCACTGAGGAGTGGAGGAAGAGTGACGTACTGAAGTATTGTCATGGGAACACTTCTACAGTGTAATAATAGTAATAGTTCACTGTATGAATTCTGAATCATTTTAGATGAAAAGTTGCCACTTAGGTTTAATTTCCATCCAAATGAGTGATGTCGGTGTTACTTTTTTTCTTTCTCCACCCTTGAGAGAAATCAAACACAACACGTTGTGCTATTATAGGAAAGTAATCAGCAATGGGGTGGAGTGATGTAGCCAAAGTCTGGCCACAATTTGCCAATGTTTACAGTTTATTATTTATTAAACCACAACAGGTCACGCTTTTTATCCATCAATAGTTATGTGTAATATTGTGGAACGCCTGAAAAACAAGTTAGTTCCTGTTCTCACTTACGTTATAGCAGCTATAAACAGTCGTTCCCTCACCAGTCTCTCTTTTTTTTTCTCTTGATGATAATAAGACAAAGGAAAAGTGTAAAACTTAAAGATACAGCTTTACCTCTGACTGTTTACAAAGCTCTGACACTGGAGACTCCTTCCATAAATGTTAAATAAACATCTCTTTACAGAAAACTTCACCATATCAACGATCACAGACGTTTTTGTGTTAAATATTGCATAAAAATACCCACAAATGCACACAGTCTAATTTAAAAAGATTTTAGGAATAAATAAATAAATTAAGAAATACATAATATATAGGGAACTAATTCATGCATTAAGTAAAAAATGGATAAATACACATTTAGCTTTTGCTACAGTTCTGCTTCCAGGGTATTTTTGAAAAATTCTTTTCAGCAAAAATTGCATCTTGGTGTGTATCCTGTTCTCTCAGAGCGATCTGTGTGTTGAGACGACGGCATTGCGGTGCTGTTGACGAAGACAGCTTGTGAAACAGAAGGCGTTTTAGCAAAATGTGTCCAGGTTCAGTGGGTTATGAAATTTGTTGATGCTTCAGCAAGTAAATAAATAATTTAATAAAGCAGATCAATAAATAAATGCAAATTAGATTCTGATTTCGTTACATTCTCCCAGAATGCACAAGTCATTTGCACGCTACACATTTGCCTGCGTGTGTATTTTACCTTACTGGAAAAGCATTTTGTTTATTCATGATGTAAAAAGTAAATGCTTTAACATGGACAGAACTGAAAGGACAGTGTGACTGAACCTGTAGAATGAAGTTCTTCAAACATTTCGCTCTGTTTAATGGACGTTTTGCGACTCTTTGACGCTGGAATAAAACATCCTGGGAATTTAAATGCGTGTCATGTTTGAGCAAACAATTTACTCTTCCTCACTTTTTTCCCCTCAGCGCTCAACGTGAGCTGCATATTTAACGCAGGAGCTCAAACAGGACGCACTGTGAAGGCAAAATATGAAGGAAATATGGAAAAGGGGTATAATACAGTATGAAAATAACCATATTTAAAAAAAAAATACATTTTTCACATACAGTGCAGGGTATTTTTTCTGATTTTTTTTCACGTGATTCATTTACTTTCACGTTTGCGAATTCAAACAACCTAATTTGTATAGAACGTTATGAAAATTAAGGTTTCACGTCCATCTAAGTGAAACTGTATTCTTACACCACAGCGCTGTTGAATTCTGGATTGTGATTGGTCAGACGGTGTTGATGAATTTTCTGGAACAGCAGCTCTGACAGTAGTGCACTCGTTCTAATATGTTATCATTTCTTTCTTTTTTTTTAAGTGGTTATTTGTTAATATGGTGAAGTTTTCTTAAAGTAAGGAGATGTTTATTTAACATTTATGGAAGGAGTCTCCAGTGTCAGTGCTTTGTAACAGTGAATAAATGATTGTGTGTAATGAATCAGTCGAATGTGTTAGGAGTTGAGGAAAGACTCGGAGTAAGAGAACACTGCAGTTTGACTCACAGAGGGAAAATGTTATCTTTTTTTTTTTTTTTTTTAAATCTGACTGTAAAGTGGTAAGTGTGTGTCAGTGGGAGAGGAACAGAGCATGGAGTCAGTGTGACAGGCATTAGCTCATTTAGATGGCACTGGTGTGTTGTAATGAACATGTTAACTCAAGCAGCTCTGACAGCATGGGAGCGAAATGGACGCGTTTTGTCTTTTTTTCTTTTTTTTGGCATGTGTTAGAACAAGTGAATAGAAATAATGATCAGAGCTAGCTTTATCTTCTTGGATCTCTCTCTCTGTATGTATGTGTATGTACTGTATGTTTATCTCTACAAATATTTTATACAGATTTTTCACATCAGAACCTCAAAATTTGCTTTTATTTTATATATCATTTTGTCTTATTTTAATTTTTTTTATAAACATGAGGCTAGTTTAACCTTGTTGTGCATATTATTAAAATCAAAACATCAAAATTAGCTTTTATTATTTTTTTAAATTAATTTAATTTTATTTTATTTTAATTTATTGTATTTTTTAAATGAATTTGAGGCTAGTATAACTGTTCTTGTTGTGGAACCATAAATCAAAAATATTTTATAAAATATTATTAAATTTCATGTAGATTATTATCATTAAAACCTCAAAAAATGGCTTTCATTTTATTTAATTTTATTTGAGCCTAGTATAATGGTTCTTGTTGTGCAAATTATTAAAATCAAAACCTCAGAAGTTGCATTTATTTTATTTTACTTTATTATTATTATTATTATTATTATTATTAGAAATTTAAGGCTAGTGTAACTGTCCTTGGTGTTGTGGAACCATAATTTGAACTGGTTTTTTAAAAAATCTTTTCAAGTTCAATAATTCATTAATTTATTGACCATTTCAGGAGCTCAATCCTCAGTCCTCATTGTTGCCCTTCTTCATAAAACTCTGAGAAATGGTGACATTAAAACATCACCGTTAATCTGTCTGTTGGAGTTAGCACCATGGATCATAATTAATTGGGTACATTATATTTCCCCACTTAATTACACGTGCTACAAAGGAAAATTGCCCAGAAAATGTGTGTCGTGATCCATCACAGCTGCCAAAACCGGAGGTTACACAATCTTTAGAAATTACTGAAGATACATGGAGGCGTCTGGTGGAAATTGAAGATCAATATCTTAAATGAAGAGCGATATATATGTAAAGAAAATGAAGTGGCGAGACGATGTGCAGCACTTTGAGCTGGATCAGCATGCCCTCCTGGGGATCGCTTCATTTTTCTGAGAGCATACTGATTTTTTTTTCCTGGAGTAATGTCTGGTTTATTATTTCGGCTTTATTATTAAAGATAATAGCAGAGCTAATGAAAAAGTATAAAGTCTGCAGATTTATTTGCGGAAGTTCTGTACGTGCCAGAGACCGTAAGGTTGTGAGTTCAGGATTTCAGGAGTTTGCTAGGATCGGCTAATCGTTCTTATCCACAAGTAGTCAGGCCTCTTCTGAGAATCGAGTCATTTGAATCTATTCAGTTAAATGATTCATTCAGATTTGTTCACTGAATCGTTTGCCCAAATGCGCAGCCTGATCATGTCACCATCTAAAGAATGAAAACGCACAGACTTTGTGTGTTGATTTGTGTACAATAGCTAATATTCTTTGATATTTTGTGTTATTTTATAATGTGCTTGTGTGTCCATGTTTAGAAGAATTATTTTTCACACCTAGACCAACACACTCTACTACTGCATGACAACTGATTCACTCGACTACAACTGATTCACTGAACAAGAAGAAGTGAATCTAATCATGACTGAATTGATTCACTGACTCAGACAGTGATTCGCTGAATGAGAGAGGAGTGACTCTAGGTCATGCTCGAAGCGATTCACGGAGGCGCAGATCCAGTTCAGCACACACACCACTGCAAATATACCTTACACCATCAACTGATGTAGAAGAAACACCGGCAGATAAACATATAACTTTTAAAATGTCATGTCTGAAAGATTCGCTGATTCAGTTACTGACACACACAAAATCAAGAAGAGCGAATCTCTGTCAAATGATTCACTGACTCAAGAGGCGTGAATCAGGTTCAACCCATACAGAAAAACAACTTACACAATGCACTGATTTAAAAAAAAAATGTAAACATGCATTAAAGTTTGATAATCATGAATTCGGCTATGGACACGTCTATATCTAAATAACTATATAAAAATAACATACTACATATGTACATTATAATATATAAATACAAATAGGTGTAAAGGTTAGGATTAACATCCGGGTTTGTGTTAGTGTTCCGATCTTTATTTACACTTTAATTTCTATGAAATGTAATAAAATTCGACCCAATTGCACTCGCTTGCTTAAATTTGTACAAATTTTTCATGACATCAGATTCAGTGTAATTTAATCGGGTCCTATGTTTCAGTCTGTAAATGTTTAAATTGATTTAAAGTGATTAAATTTTTATTCTCTTTTTCTTCGTCCTCCAGCAGACTGATTTAAAATGCGACAATGACCGCAACAGAGAAACGCAGAGCGTCAGCTTCGATCTCAGTGTGTGTGTGTGTGTGTGTGTTTGTGTGTGTGTGTGTGTGTGTGTGTGTGTGTGTGTGTATGTGTATAGTCATCCATATTGGATGAATTTTTCTAAGAACTGAAGAAAAGTTAACTTTCAGACTTTTGGCATGTTGCTGAGGCGCTTTTACATTTTGCCAGTGACAAATGGCTTTTCTATTGAGGTCCCAGAATTTATTGCTTCATCGCTTACTGGGCTTTCTGTAGCGTCTTGAAATATTATTTATCTTCATTGGCATTAATTTTCTGGTGATAAAAATGGGTGGTGGTGATGGTGGGGGGTGTGATTTCAGAGATTTGGCCAGTGTGTGTTTTCATCAAGGAACCAGTTTCAACTTTGCTTTCTGTTGAGTTTAAAGCATTTGATTCTGTAGATGAGAACTAAATGGGGCATTTTATAGATTTATAGATAGTATTTACACAATCTAATTTGTAAGAAACACTATAAATAATTAATATTAAGATTGCATGTTGTAGCTTTGTTACTTATTTGATAGGAAATCTAATAAAATCACTTTTACAAAGTGGAATTTGACCAAACACTAAAACAAACTGCAGACCTGGTGTTAACGTCAGCCTCAGGTGACTCGAGTAGAACGAAAAGATGCTGTAAAAATAAAAGGATAATAATAAAAACCCAGGTAGTGCATTAAACAGAATTTCCTGAAGCCATTTTTTGACATTTTTACACACCCCTAATTTTTTGTTTTTGCATATCATTAAAGTTTTATTTTTTTTTTCACCACAAACTGTGGTGAAACACTTTTTAAGTGTTTTGTGTCCATACAATGCAAAATATAGCATCTTATCAAAGTGAAAATATCATGAATGTAATCAGATTTATTTAGTATTTCCTATGATAAGACTACAGTAAACCAAAGATATTATTATTAAATATATTTCTAGTAATTTATCTAATTTTAATACTTATTTCTAGAAAGAAGCAAAATTATCTGTCAACAGAATAAGAAAATTTAAAGCAAAAAGAGTGACATGTAAAATCATCTAAAACCAGGCAGAATAATCTTGTATTTGATCTCACAATAAGAAATATTCAATACATTTGCCCATATTCGAGATATTTTCACTTTTCTAAGATATGACTTTTTGCAGTTTAAAGTTACCTGACATGATAAACAAAAAGATTGTAACAAATTTCGTTCAAAACAAAATGCACTAAAATTCTCATTCTGTCATCTGTCCTTGTGTACTTTGTACTTTGATTGGAGGACATGTGCTTATTCTATCTACTTTTCCTTTCTCTTCTCTTCAAAAGGCATTTTTGGGAAAAAAAAAAAAGAATAACAGAGTAAAAAATCCACCTATTTCATGTTCGTATTGTACACACGCCTTTTCAATCACTGCTGATGTGGTGTAAAGGATGTATGTGAAAAATATCGGCATAAATGTGAAAAAAAAAAAATCTAATCCAGGAGACTTGTCACTCTTCGTAAAAGAAACAAACAAAAGAATCTACAGTCTGGGCTATAAAGAAATCAGCCTCAGCCTTGATTCTCACTGCTTCATACCATTCTGTGTGTTTTTCTTTCACCTGCAGGTGGTGCTGTTGCACTCATGTCCATAAAAATCCAAAATAATCCAACATAAGACTTTTTTTAAACAAATCCTCTGATGTGGATGCCAAAAAAATGAAACCTGACATCTTTTTTAACATCTCACCGTCTCAACTGTGATTATTTTACACCAGATGGATTTTAAACGCAGGTCTGAACAGGGCCGCAGGTCTACTGTGACATTCATGAATAAATAGCAAAAGAATATGAAGAAAAGGGTCAAAAGGAAGAACAGCACTCTTCTTTCTCTGAGCATTTTAGGTTTTAAGCTCCAGCTCCACCTCCATCAATCAGCCTTGCCATTAATTAGCTGTCAATTTCTCCGCCGCTCGCTTCTGAACGAAAAGGACAATGTCAGAATCCAGTTGCACAACTCTCTGCTGCACTGATGATAAATCAAATAATTAATTGGCCATAATTAACCCCCTGTCATTTGATTAATATTCTCTTAAAACGTAATAAAATGTGTCCTTGCACCAGCAGCCGGATCGACTTCTGAGTGATGATATCCAGAAAAAGAGACGACTCATGAATTAACCATTAAAGCCGAAACGGTAGCAGATTTACCGTAACTCTCAGGGGTCTCACAGCCTGAAATAATAAAAATGACAGGTCACAGTTTGATGTTTAAAGATGTTTTTCAGCTGCAAAACTATATACATTCAAATGTTCTGCAATAATCACCAGGTTTCTGCAGTGTAGAAGCAATATATCTGACATTTTGTCAGGAAGGACAACAGCCAGATGCCCAAATTGCAGTTCTGTCACTCACCGATACAGAGAAATATTTTTTTTTCCACTGAGAAAGGATGTCTGAATCATGACAGCGTATTTCAAACGAGGCAAATTTGCCTCAGGATGCAGGAACTCACTGACAGCTCGGCTTCCTGGTGGGAAAAGGATAATAACTAAAGAAAAAAAAGAGAACATAGAACTTATTTTAAAAGTGCCTGACCCAGTCAGGAGATGATTTGGGTTGCCATGTGGAAAGAAGTCGTAAGAAAAGATTAAATCTTCAGTACAATTTTTTTTTTTAGAAAAGGTGTAATTTGTTGTTGATTTATTAGGGAGTCTTGATTTATAAGGAAATCTATAAGGCATCTTTACAGGAAGTGCTGGAGCTCCGCCCCTTTCAATAATGCCAATACAACCTGTGCATGGTCTTACACTGGGGTTAAACTGGGCGGGTACGCAGTGGGCGGAGCTCCAAAATCTTGAAGTTGAAGTTGAGCTTTGAAACTATACTTTGTGAATCGGAAATGTGAATCATTTGCAATATCGATAAAATAGCTAGTTGACTCCGCCCACATTTTCATGTTACATGATTAATCGAGTTTATAGGTACGATTTCTTTCATCTTATTATTTCTTACACTTGTGTGAGCACGTTTTTAGTCCTTCCTGCTGGTTCATAATAATTCACGTTTTTATATAAATTAGTTAAATCTGTAAGCACCCTAAATAATTTCTGTTGTGTGTGACGAGGAGGAGGGAGGGGCCAGGCTGTGAGGACACACGCCTGGAACTGCGTTGTCTAATCAGTGGGAGAGAGTGATAAAGGAGCAGCTGGAAACGCCTGAGAGAGAGAGAGATGCACGCGTGTTTTATGTTTGCGCTACGTTTGTGATTTCTGCTGTTTTACATTCTGTTTATGATTAAAGTTTACGGTTGTGTTCAGACGGTTCCCGCCTCCTCCTTACCCATTTGTTGAAGTTTGTTACATTATGTTAAATAATTAAATAATTAAATTTACTAGACAATTATGATGATAATTGTTGCTAAATCTCCTTAAAAGACATCATATAACCTTGTATGTATAGCTAGCTAGAGAACAAGTGACTAGCTAATCTAAAATACGCCTTCTAGTTAGATCCTTCGTTAGAGTGGAGTGAGACGCAGAAGGAAAGAACTATTAAGATAAGAGTTTTATTGGCACATTTTCAGTAGATTTACCAGCTAAAAAACTGAAATATATATATACAGTTGAGGTCAAAAGTTTACATACCGCTTTCAGAATCTGCAAAATGTTTATTATTTTACCAAAATAAGAGGGATCATACAAAATGCATGTTATTGTTTATTTAGTGCTGACCTGAATAAGATATTTCACATAAAAGATGTTTACATATAGTCCACAAGAGAAAATAATAGGTGAATTTATTAAAATGACCCCGTTCAAAAGTTTACATCCCCTTGATTCTTAATACTGTGTTGTTACCTGAATGATCCACAGCTGTGTTTTTTTGTTTACTGATAGTTGTTCAAGAGTCCTAGTTTGTCCTGAACAGTTAAACTGCCTGCTGTTCTTCAGAAAAATCCTTCAGG
>CM040481.1:861126-876728 GCA_022758105.1 Pangasianodon gigas
CACTGATGCTCCAGAAGGAAAAAACATGCATTAAGAGCCGGGGGGTGAAAACTTATGAACAGAATGGAGATGTGTACATTTTTCTTATTTTGCCTAAATATCGTATTTTTTCATTTAGTACTGCCCTTCAGAGGCTACAGAAGATAGTTACATGTTTCCCAGAAGACAAAATAAGTTAAATTTACCCTGATCTTCAAATTCAAAAAGTTTTCACCCCCCGGCTCTTAATGCACTTTTGACCTCAACTGTACATATATATATATATATATATATATATATATATATATATATATATATATATATATATATATATCAAACTGTGATGTTCCTAAATTGTTGGCACCCCTCCCTTCCTTAAAATCTCAATTTAACCCCTGGCTTTACCGACGCATAGCAACAATTTTATAATAATGTCTCCATATTCAACACAACCTCGGCTAAGCGTGTCTCAGTTGTCACTCATATACACTATAATAGGACATATTATTCAATAAACTCTGATTAGATGTAGAGAAATTTCTACCAATTTACATGATTTGTATTTGGTTGGTTACAAGGATAATGTTTATACCTTTTCTTACGACTTCTAACAACATGTTTGCTCTTTTAAATTTGTACCCATGTCTTCTGAGCTTATTTTTGTCCTGACCCTCCGAAAAGGTTTCCATCAGTAAAGGTTTAGCAACATCATATCCCTTAAACTTGTAAGTCATCTGCATTAATGTTAAGCTATTTTTTCCTGCATGTTGGCTGAATGAACACCAGTGAAGCAGAACGTACGGTTCCCCGTGAAGCGATATCACAGCATTAAAAACCTTCCGACGATGGCATTAGTGTGATATGTGTTTCGGTTGGTCCACCTCTCCCCTCGACTGAACACGTTATTTTCACATTGTCAGAATATCAAATGTAGCGAGACGACTTTCCGTCTTCTAAATGTTCATCTAAATGACCTGCTCTCTGAAAGCCCGGTCTTGGCATGTGAAGACTTCTTCATCTGTTCAGGTCATAAACATTTACTCATGAGCAGCACACGCCAGAAAATCATCTGATGCTCTGATTAACCTTAATCAAGGCAGCAGTGTAATGCTGAGCCATGCTGTTTCACCACCAAGCCAAAGATCCTGCAAATCCAGCAGCTCAAACTGTCCGTCATTAATCAGCCAAGGTCAGGAAGGAAATATTCAGAGGATCTGAGGCCAAGGTCAAACCTCCATGTTAAGTGTTTTGGGGATTTTATGGCGTATCAGCGTCTCCAAACAGGCTGCTGAGTTTAGATATTTTTGTGCTTTCAGACACAGGCAGAATATCAGTGTGTCATAATTTCAGAAGTGCTAACATTTACGGTTTATTCGTGGTGTTTAAGATTTTTGACCCGTTGCTATAGCGATATGGGAGCTGCCTGAAAACTATGCTCTTCTGCTTTTTCAGCTAAGTACTTCATTTGAAGTGTCTGGAACTTATTTACATGCCACTTTTTCTTTTGATAAAAATAAAATATACTCATAATAAATCCACAATTTCTTTTTTACATTTTAAGTCTGTGAATCGACAAGAGTTGAATGAACTCAAACTAATTATTTACACCAGTTTTTGACTTGAGAACACTGACACTTCACTGTTTTGCCTCATTTATAAAGAAATTTAACTTGTCGATCTTTCAGATCCACAAATTCTTCAGTCACAGCTTTATTGAAATCAGACGTTATAATTTTATAAGCAATCAGTGCAATTACGATGGTTTCTGGTTGCTGATTTTACACAAAGTCTTGCTAACAACCTAGCTAGTTACAGGGCTAGCTTAATAACAGTGTACATTAAATTGCTAATCATATCATTTCTAATCAGGGAAGTGACTGAAAAATATGGACCTAGAACTTATTTAACTTAACTTACTTAATTTAACTTAATTTACAGTGTGTGAGATGAACAGAGAAGAGGTAGTAACATTAACTGTGCTGTTCGATGCTCCTTCCCCACACATAAACCAATCACTCATTCCTAGAACTGGGTTACAGCAAGCAGGAATAAAATTCACCTGGTGGAAAAGCCGATTTCAGTGGGACGTGAGATCTGACCTGAATTCACGAGTGTGCCTAAAGAACCACATCACCATCATTTAGTGGAATTTGTACAACCTTCTCATTTTGTTGTTCCATGTTCCATTCAGATGAATCAAAACCTAAAATTATTTGAAGACTGTCACTTGTATTTTGATGAAATAACACATGCTACAAAAAACATCTGTGCAGTAAATCTGATCTTTAGAGTCAACCAACAGGATATTGTACATCTTACAAGCTTGACAAAATAATGTCTAATATGAGAGGTTCAGTCTGTTGGAGGAAGATCTAATTATTGTTTTTATCGTCAGACCTCCGTTGTTTCAGCCTGACATCGCTGAGTTGTTTTCCACTGCAGCTCATTTTAAAGACAGGATGAATCCATGGAGTGCGATGACGGCAGTAATAAACGTCTGCTATGAAAACCCAGTCTCTTCCTTTCAGTCGTAATTGCGCAGCAGAAATGAAATGGACGTCTAAATGTAGTCTGGGTAATAGAATTCCTTCTGCCAGGGTGCTAATCAGTTTTTCCATACAAATAGGTTAATTTTGGGCTAAAATAGGCAGCTAAACTGGCTGCCTTAAGTGGTTAAGTGGCTAGGTGCTCTTTGGCTAATTAGAAAAAGTTCTCGGTAAGACTTTTTTCCTTAGAATGCTATTTAGAACGCTTTTCAGACAAGTTTCCATGAAGATTGAAAATGAAGATTTTTTTCTCACACAGAAGAGGGATAAAAAGACGAGCTCTTCATTTGAAGATCATGTAACAATAACATTGAATGTACTGGTCAATGTATTTTTATTCCTGTTACACAGTGAGGACAAACTGATAAAGTGTGATTTATTTAACAGTGTAATTGAAGCAGCTTTATCATTAGCTTGGGAAAAAAACAAACAAACAAAAAAAAAATCACTGATTTTTGCTGGTTGTGTTTACATCCGTCCTGTCAATCATATTAGAGACACTCATCCTTTTTCACACAGACACTGCTTGATGATACTGTTGGTTAAAAAAAAAAAAAAAAAAATCTTGATCTACTGTAAAAATCATAACAACTGGGATAAAGTTGGTGACCGCACGACCGAACCCCGGTCACACCTGCTCCACGTCTTCACATCTCCTGTGGGGATCAACTGCCTGAAGTCTTCTTTATGTTTTGTGTTCTTGCTACAGCCTCAGGCTCTTACAGCTTCACTATATGTATCTACAGATGAATGCAAAAGTGTTCACCCCCCACTGATTCTGGGTGAAAACGAAATGTAACTCTATTTTACAATGCAACAAGGCACTATTCCAGTATATAAGGCAAAATCTAAAGAAATATAGAAAAATCTAAAGAAATACAGAAACATATTTTATATTTTACCCTTTGAGTCAACAGACCTGATTTAAAGCACTGTTCCAGGAACAGAAATGTCAAAAAAGGGCAAATATTAGCCCAATTTGATCTGTTTTACACTGTTTAACCATTTTTGTTATTTGTGATAATGAAGGGATATCTGTGTAACTGAAATGTAACTTAAATGTAACAGGTTGCATCCTAAATTAAACACAGTGTAACCTAAATGTAACACCATGTAACACAGTGTAGCATAAATGTAACACTGTGTATGCCAAATGTAACCCCACATAATCTAAATGCAACACCATGCTAAATGTAACGCAGTGTAACCCAAATGTAACACTGGGTATCCTAAATGTAACACCAGGTAACACAGTGTAGCATAAATGCAACAGCATGTAATGTTGTGAATGCTAAATATAACACTGTGTATCTTAAATGTAACACCATGTAAAACTGTGTAGTGTAAATGTACCACTGTGTGTGCTAAATGTAACATCACATAATCTAAATGCAACACCGAGCTAAATGTATCACAGTGTGTTTGTATTGTTTCCAGAGAAATGTACTACATCTTGGATGTTTGTCTGTGCCAGCAAAATGAAGGAATTTGTGACTTTTGCATGAAATTTGATTATTATGTATTAGTATTGTGCTGCACTTTTTATCATCTCTAAATTCATTATTGAAGTATAATATTGGAACATAATACATATATGCTAAATGGGCTCCAAAAGTCAGACTCCACCATGAACACTCTAGAACTATGTCTAGACTATTTAGACTTTCAGATTTTTTAGATTTTAGTTTTTTTAATAACAGGATGACTTATCAAACCACACCTTGCCTTCCTCTTTCCCTCCCTCTGTATGTCATTGACAGCATGACACATCGCTGTGCTATTGGTGGGGGAGGAGATGAAGGTAATCGATTTCATATCTGAAGCAATCCATCCTGTATTGATAAGGAAAAAAAGAAAGAAAGCACATTAATGTGTAAGCTTCTATCTTCAATTACAGCATTCAGCAGCAGGCTTTCTATCTAGAAGTTTAATTTCAGTAGTGTACGCAACCCTATGTAGCACACGTACGTAAACTTTGGAGGGAGTTTCTCCTAATCGGAAACCTGCCTGGCTCAGTGATATAGACAAGGCATCGGTGCATAGCAAAGCCCAAGCCAACAAAAATTATGGCCACAGGTTTTAACTGTTGAAGGCAAATAGTTTTCAAAGTGTGATAAATGTTGTGCGGCTGTCAGGGGCAGGGTAGGATCAAGCCAAGAACAGATGAATATCAGATGATGCTGCTAGACCTAAAAAACTAGAGAGTGCTGTAGGAGGATGAGGGTTTTTGTTCTGTCTCATGGAACATGTTTAGATTCAGATTTTAGTGAGATAAATTAAACACAGACTTATTTTTAAGTGTGCTGACAGGGTTATACCAAGCTAATAGTTTACTCAGGCTTCCGGGTTAAATTTAGGTCTTTTTAGCATTAATTTAATAATAATAATAATAATACCCAAGTACATTAAATATTACACTATGTCCTAAATGTAAATGTAACACTGTGTCATAAACATAACATTATGTACCCTAAATGTAACACTGTGGATCCTAAACATAACACTGTGTATCCTAAATTTAATGCCATGATGTGACATTGTGTATCCTAAATGTAAATCTAACGGTGTGTATTTTAAAAATGTAACACTATGTAACCTAAACATAACACTGTGTATTCTAAATGTAACACCATGATGCAACATTGTGTATCCTAAATGTAACACTGTGTGTCCTAAATGTAAATGTGACACTAAATGTAACACCATGATGTGATATTGGGTATTGTAAATATAACAGGAAGTATGTTAAATGTAATGCTGTGTATCCTAAATGTAACAGTGTGTCCTAAATGTAACATTGTGTAACCTACATGTAACACTGTGTAACCTACATGTAACAATATGATGTGACATTGTGTATCCTAAATATAACACTGTGTATCTTAAATGTAAATGTAACACTATGTATCCAAAATGTAACTCCATAACGTGACATTGTAAATCTTAAATGTAACACTGTGTAACCTAAATGTAACACTATGTATCCTAAATGCATTATTGTGTATCTTAAATGTAAATGTAACACTATATACCCTAAATGTAAATCCATGATGTGACATTGTGTATCTTAAATGTAACACTGTATCCTAGATTTAACCCTATGTAACCTAATTGTAACACTGTGTATCCTAAACGGAACACTATGTAACCTAAATGGAACACAGGGTATCCTGAATGTAACACTGTATCCTAAATGTAAATGTAACACTGTGTATCCTAAATGTAACACTATGTTACCTAAATGTAAATTTAACATTGTGTATCCTAAATGTAAATGTAACACTGTGTATCATAAATGTAAACTGTATCATAAATTTAATCCTATGTATCCTAAATGTAACACTCTGTATCCTAAATGTAACACAATGTAACCTATATGTAACACCATAACGTGACACTGTGTAACCTAAATGTAACACTGTGTAACCAAACCTAAATGCATCATTGTGTATCCTAAATGTAACACTATAATGTGATCCTAAATGTGACATTGTGCAATGTAAATGTAAAACTACGTACCCTAAATGTAACTCAATGATGTGACATCATTGTATCTTATGCGTATCTTAAATGTAACACTGTGTCCTAAATGGAACACTATGTAACCTACATGTAACACAATAATGTGATATTGTGTATCCTGAATGTAACACTGTGTATCCTAAATGTAACACTGTGTAACCAAAATGTAACACTGTATCCTAAATGTAAATGTAACACCATGCAGCCTAAATGTAAACGTAACACTGTGTATTCTAAATGTAACAAGATGATGCAACATTGTGTATCCTAAATGTAGCACTATGTATCCTAAAAATAAATGTAACACTGTGTATCCTGAATGTAACACCATGATGTGATATTGGGTATCCTAAGTACAACATGAAGTATCCAAAATGGAAATGTAATGCTGTGTATCCTAAATGTAAATGTAACACTGTGTATGCTAAATGTGACATTGTGTATCCTAAATGTAACACTGTGTAACCTAAATGTAGCATTATGTAACCTACATGTAACACAATAATGTGATATTGTGTATCCTGAATGTAACACTGCATCCTAAATGTAAATGTAACACTATGTAACCTAAATGTAACACTGTATAGCCTAAATGTAAATGTAACACTGTGTATCATAAATGTAACACTGTGTAACCCAAATGTAACACTGTATTCTAAATGTAAATGTAACACTATGTAACCTAAATGTAACACTGTATAGCCTAAATGTAAATGTAACACTGTGTATCATAAATGTAACACTGTGTAACCCAAATGTAACACTGTATTCTAAATGTAAATGTAACACTATGTAACCTAAATGTAACACTGTATAGCCTAAATGTAAATGTAACACTGTGTAACCCAAATGTAACACTGTGTAACCCAAATGTAACACTGTATCCTAAATGTAACTGTAATACTATGTATCCTACATGTAACACTGTGTTATTTAAAGTGTAAATGTAACACCATGCAGCCTAAATGTAAACGTAACACTGTGTATTCTAAATGTAACAAGATGATGCAACATTGTGTATCCTAAATGTAACACTATGTATCCTAAAAATAAATGTAACACTGTGTATCCTGAATGTAACACCGTGATGTGATATTGGGTATCCTAAATACAACATGAAGTATCCAAAATGTAAACGTAATGCTGTGTATTCTAAATGTAACACTGTGTAATCTAAATGTAACTCCATAACGTGACAATGTGTGTCCTAAATGTAACACTGTATTATAAATGTAACCCTATGTAACCTAATTGTAACACTGTGTATCCTAAGTGGAACACTGGGTATCATAAATGTAATACTGTATTATAAATGTAACTCCATGATGTGAAATTGTGTATCCTAAATGGAACACTATGTAACCTAAATGGAACACTTGGTATCCTAAATGTAACACTGTATATCCTGTATGTAACACCATGATGTGGTATTGTGTATCCTAAATGGAACACTCTGTATCCTAAATGTAACACCATGATGATGTTATACTAAATATTGTATATCCTAACTTGAACATGGAGTATCCTAAATGTAAATGAAATGCTGTAAATCCTACATAGTACACTGTGTAGCCGACATGTAATACCATGATGTGACATTGTGTATCTTAAATGTAACACTGAGTATTCTAAATTTAACATTATGTAACGTAAATATAACCTGGCATAGCCCAAATGTAACACTGTGTAACATAAATGTAACACTATGTAACCAAAATGTAACATCATGTATCCTGAATGTAAATGTAACCTAAATGTAATACAATATAACCTTTATGTAACACTGTGTATCTTAAATGTAAATGTAACACTATGTAATCTAAATGTAACACTATATCCTAAATATAACACTGCCTAACTTAAATGTAACACTGTGTAACCTAAATGTCACACTGGGTATTGTAAATGTAAATGTAAATATAACACTATTTAACCTTAATTTAACACTGTATCCTAAATATAACACTGCATAACCTAATTGTAACACTGGGTATCCTAAATGTAACACTGTGTAACCTAAATGTAATACTGTGTAACCTAAATGTAACAGTATGTATCCAAAATGTTACCCAAATGTTAGCATGTTTCTTTGGCCAAATCTGACTTGGGCGAGAGCATGGAAAGCACTCCAGCCTTAGCACCAGATGTAAATGTTCCCATCATGCACTTTGTCCTTGGTACCTGCGAGAGCTTTCATTTCAGCTGCCAAACCTCCAGATCGAGTGAGATGACTTTGCCGAGGTAAATGGCTTTTTATTGAAAGGATGTCTGTGCATGATAAAGCGTCAGCACACACTGTCGTGTGTGCTTCCATGTTAAAAAATGATACTCCTTCTTCTCTCAGATCCAATGTTCCTCCACGTTCGCTGGACAATTAATGACTCTGATGTGTGCTTCTCCATCTCCTGCCATCTCCTGTAAGTGGCAGATGCCTGAGTTCACCCGAAGACTTATTTATTTATCTGCTTTTGTGAATTCTGCCAGGGGCTGAAACTTCTTTTCCTCATTTTCATTCTCTTTTCTTAGATTCTATGAGCAAATGGATTTACCCGAGCATTGCTGCACGCTCCTCATGCTCAAGTGCAGAATATATTTCACTCTTACTGCTGCAGTTCCAGTAAATACGACAGCCGTAACTGAGTCTGTGCAGAATTACAATTGTAGTTGATATGAGACTTAAAATGCAGCTGAACAAATCATACAAAAACTGGTGCGTTGTCTAGTTTCAAAACAGTGTAATTCAATGTGGACAAGAATCTTGGTTTTGTAATTGAAGATTATGGAATGAAACAAGATTTTTAATCTTTTTAAGAAAGCTGGCTTCATACTTAATTTAGAAAGCTGCTCTTAATGTATCACACACTTTTTCGGGAGGGAATTAGCCATGCATGTCGATCCAAATTTTAAGTACTCCGTGCTGTATTTTTGTAGTTATTGTTGTCTTGGACATGGATGTTCCTCCTCTTGTGCTTTTCTTTTACTGACAATTTATGTGTCCATTTTAAGGAGCTTTAAACATAACGACCTTTCAGCTACGAAGGATGAATTAGCTAGCTAACAATTAACTACTCTCACGTGACATGACCCATGACTATTTCAATCAGTTGCTATTACTTTTTTATGAGGTTACAATAAAATGTTATAATACTAATGGTTTTAATTCATTTAGTTTTTTATATATATATATATATATATATATATATATATATATATATATATATATATATATATATATATATAATTAAACGAACTAATTCAATGTGACTGATGTTTCCATCACAGTGTCATAAAAATGTCTAGTTGTGAAACCTGGGAAAATCATGCCTGAAACTCCATCTTGTTTTAAATGTAGTGCAAACATTCTGTAAAATAAAAGCCTCAGTATCTTAATGTTCCTTGTACACCAAGGTGAGGTCTATATTAATTTTTTCTGTAAAAGAATAGAATTTATTGGAACGTGTCTTTTACTGTTTGACAAATTTAGTAATTCAAATGGATGGACATCAGACTCACCTCCTCATAGCATTTATCTTTATTTTCAGTAGTCCAACATACTGATGGTGTTTACTGTACTCTGTCAGAGCCTTGGCCGAGCTTCACTGCAGTCAGTATCATTCAGCACCGCAGCAGAGATCTGGAGCACGTGATGATGTGGCTCGAGCTGACCGTTCTCCTCCATACATCAGCTCTGTCATAGGAATCAATAGCTGCTGATTTAGCACAAGCTGGGTTTTGTCTGCTCAGGCTCGTTTTCCTGATGTTCAGATCCCAGACCTTGCTGAAAATGGATGTGGGAGGCACAACGTCCATGCTGCAGATGGACGTTCTCCCAGACGGGAGTTTTAAGGAACAGAAGGCTTTAGCATAGTTAATGAAAACGCTTTTGTGAGCTTACAAGCTTGCATACTGTCCAGTCCTGCAGGTGGCGCTGTTAAAATCTCATGACAGTTTCCATGACTACAGGAAGACAATTGCTGTTCAAATTCATCCATCTTGGAATGAATCAAATTTGGTATGTCTTGTTTGTAATGACCGATCATAGGCTTCGTTACGTAGCGTGATCATCCACAAAATTTTCCCAGCCGCCTCCATATGATGCACGTTTGTTCCGTAGTTGTCTAATTTTTTATGTTGCCATTTTATTTATTTTTGGTCTTCTTAAATAACGTTGAAATTTAAAACATACAAATTCTTCAAAGTTTGGACCAAAGCACAGTTTTTTTGTCTCTCAGTCCAAACCTACGGCTCTGTTCACTGGGTTTATAGAAACCTTCGAGTTTAGGTAACACTGTTTAGGAGGCTACATGACATCTACACACATCTAAACATCTGAACACTTTACAACTCACATAAACCTACTTAGACATTTAAAATGGCTTACTATTATGGAAAAGCA
The DNA here is from genome assembly GCA_022758105.1 of Pangasianodon gigas. Lineage (NCBI taxonomy): Eukaryota > Metazoa > Chordata > Actinopteri > Siluriformes > Pangasiidae > Pangasianodon > Pangasianodon gigas. Next base: position 871,570 of record CM040481.1, read on the forward strand.
TCAATTATGTATGTTCCACATGTCAAGTATGATCATAGATGTCATGTAGCCTCCTAAACAGTGTTACATGATCACATGAAAAGCATGTGAAAGTGCATTTCAACACATTGCGCTTTCGATATATGAGCAATACTATATGATCACGTGTGAAAATTACATCTGAAAAAGGAAACGCATGAAAAATGTACATGTGCAAAAAAAGCTCATGAACTAAATTAACATAAACTTCATGTGACTTTTCTGGATGAAAGAAGAGAATTTAAAAAAAAAAATTCAGTTTAGTCGTGGTGTGAGATCTTCAGAATAAGTATCCCGCATCATACAGTATGTTGGTTCAACCACAACACGAAAGCGCTGAACTTTAAAACCTCCGGATTTTAGCACGACCGAGAGTAAACCCCTGTACTTTCTCTGGTTTTTAAGATCGAATTTCCGTCTCTATGGATATTGGCACGCACCTCCACTGAAATTAGCCTACAGTTGTTTAGTGCTGCAGTCAGACCTGCAGTAATTGGCGAGGCGGTGCTGTCTACCTCGATTAAACCTTCACTCTGACCTGAAATCAATTCAAAAAAGCCAAAGCCATTCCTCTTCATTATGGCATCTGGACTGTCTATATGAACCGAAAGTCTCCAAAAAACCTCCTACACTGCTGTTACTCTGTTAGTCACCACTTACTTCCTGTCTGTTTTCATCATGTTTAAGTTCTGCTTCAGTTTAGAAAAAAACGGCGAATGTGGTTGCTCACCTGACTTGGGTTTTAGACACTTCACACATTTTGTTTCATGAATCTTTTTTCTTGATTTATCTATTTTTAATATGTAACTGTTACTATATATATTTTTTTACACATAATTCATTTATTTTCACATTAATTGTTTCATTCATTTTCACGATTTCTTTTTTTTTTTACACTCGACTCTTTTTCTCATCACATGATTTTTTTTCATATGATTCATTTATTTTTACACAATTCAATAATTTATTTTCACATATTATTTTAATTAAATCTTACGCATGATTCATTTATTTTCACGCGTTTTTTAAAACATGATTTATTTTACAGATGCGATTTTTTTTCAAATGATTTGTTTATTTTGCTTGTGATTTTTTTGTGTGATTTGTTTTTACATACACTTTGTTTATTTTATCGTATGATTTTAATGATATTTTAGACATGATTCATTTCCAGTTCATTTTGGCCTGTTTTTTTAAAACATTTAAAAAAAAAGATTTTTACGATGTATTATGAGATTTTTTTATTTTTTACAATTTTTTATGGTTTATTTCTTTTAACCTGATTTTTTACACACAACTTGTTTATCTTTACATGATTTTCTAACAATATTTTAAACATTATTTTTATATTTTCACATGATTTTTTACACATTTATTTTCTCATGATAATTTTTGCACGTTTTTTTAACAAGTCATTCATTTTTTAAAAGTCGTTCTTTTTTAAACACATGGTCAATTCATTTTCTCGTGTTTTTTTTAATCACTTTTTTTCACATGATGTCACAAATGTTTACTCATGTTGCAATTTCAGGGCATAACGTGTTGAAATGCACGTGCTATGATCACGTTTTACTCGCGTGTGAAATGTATGTTAATATTCTCTAAGGGGCTTCATGAGTGTAACCTCGTTTTATACAACTTTATACTTTACACAACTTTATACAACGCGACTGACAGCAGATCCGTTAGGTGAAACCCTGAGTGAGTGCTCGGTGGCGGGGATTGATACGTGTGATGGATAATGAATTCACTTCTTTTTGTTTCGATGATAACCTTGAGAACCGGCCATATGTCATTTAGGACACTTTAAATCTGCAGTGAAAAGTGATTTAATGCAGCCTGTATTCATTTTAAACTCCCAGTTTAACTGCACTGAAATGTAAAGTAGCTCTGTTACAGCTAATGAATGACACATGTCTTTATTTCAAGTGCATTTTAATATTAATGATTCAGAGCAGTTAAGTGGAAATATTCCTCTTAATAGATACAGAACTGAGTCAGTGGCTCAAAAAAAAACCTGTGTCTGTGAGATAGAGAGGAAAAAAATAATGTTTTCGGCAGCAGTATAAGAATTTTTTTTTTACTTATTTAATATTAACATTTTTAATGTTAATGTTTTAAGTTTTACAACATTATGTAATTGTTTACAGATAAGAAAAAAAACAACCAAAAAAAAATAAAAATCCTAATGTAATGATCACTGTTTAAAAAACAGCATTATTTTTATTTTCTCAAAGGGTTTTTAATCTCAAAATAATTTTATTTAATAATACATTTAATAAAACATTTACTTGTTTGTTTATTTATTTTTTATAAAGTATTTAATATAATTTTTAATACATAACAATACTAACAATTTGTAAATTTGTTAAATCTCAAAGATTTTTGGTTCAAAAATATAATCATTGTTTCAAGATAAAAAGAAAAAATCTTGACATAAGTCAAAATAAACAGATCAGTCTGAATTTTTGTTTTAAAAAATGGACACTTTTTATTTGAAAAGTCAGAATTTTGAGTCATTGAGTTTCTTGAAAATGGTCAATATTTCAAGAAAGTCAAATTTTCAGAAAAAGACAGAATATTAAGGTAGTGATTCAAAAATTCAGGCTAGAATAGAAAAAATGTCAGTCAATATTAAAAAAATAAGATTATGATATTAAGATGATACATCAACATTTTGACATACAGCTTTCAAAAAATGAGATTTTTTCCTCACTTCTACTTTTCCCTTTGTTTTTTTTAACTTCACTCAAATTTACAACAACCTTCTGAGACCTTGAGATCTAATTGTTCAATTGCGTTGTTTCTTTTCGCTGCTTTGTTTAACCGCCTGTTCATCTGTAAACAAATTCCCATCAGCACCAGAACAACGTTTACCTTCATCTCCGCTTGTTTTTGCCGTTTTTCTTCTTGCGTTGCAGGAACTCTGGAGCGTCGCTCGTCTTGTTTGAATTTGCGTATAGGCACAAAAATTCCGGCGGTTCATTTTTTTTTTTTTACCGGTCCACTGGCTGTATGAATCATTCAAAATGCTTGATCTGGGTTCATTTGCATTCTGGCAAAGAAATAGAAAAAAGAAGAAGAAAAAAATCAAATCACAAAGCTGTCACCACAATATGACAGCTTATCGAAGTTTTTTTAAAAATGTATTTCACTTTTTTGAGAAAGACAAACAGTGTAGTAACATTTTATTTTAATTTATTTTAGACATAGTAGAGAGCATTCGTTTGCTTGTTTGCTCTCTCTCTCTTTGTTTAGCTCTCTCTCTCTCTCTCTCTCTCTCTCTCTCGCTTTGTCATCTCGTCGGTTCTTTTTCTGGGACCGAGTGGAGCGGATGCTGAGAGCAGATCTTTGTCCGGAGGCCATGCCTCACAGCTCACTTCCTGCTTCCTTGTGGGGGATGCGCCACATCATGCATCATGGATGCGTTAGTGCTTTGGGTGACGAAAAATTGAGAGGTAGTGCATTATGGGTACAGCAGCATTGTTTATTCATCACACCAGCTGCTCAGTGGGTCGTTAATAAAATACTTGAACACACACAACTAGACGTAAAGCTTTAATAGACAAGCCCTTTTTGTCTTTGGGAATTCTGCTGCTGCGCTACTTCCTGTGTTCTTTCTGCATGTCAGCGAATCAGACAGTGACAGCAGGGTGTGATATGAGACGGGAGCTAAAATCGAACCCTGCTTCAAATTAACGAGCGACATAAAAGTGGCATCTGAGTGTTCATTTCTCTACACAGAGCCGCGATTTCATTGCCTGAGATTCAGTGGTGGACTGTAATGAAATACGTGCAATTGATTTCTGTACTTAAGTACTTTATTAAAGTACAGTATATTGCTGAAAGTATGTGCACCCCTGACCATAAACATCCACATGTGCTTGTTGAACGTCTCATTCCAGATTTATTCCTTCCTGTGTTTGCTGTTATAATAAGCTCCACTCTTCTGGGAAGCTTTCCACTAGATGTTGGAGCGTGGCTGTGGGGATTTGTGTTCATTCAGCTACAAGAGCATTAGTGAGATCAGGCGCTGATGTTGGTGAGGAGGTCTGGGGTGCAGTCGGTGTTCCAGTTCATCCCAAAGGTGTTCAGTGGGGTTGAGGTCAGGACTCTGTGCAGGACACTCGAGTTCTTCCACTCCAACCTTCACACACCATGTCTTCATGGAGCTCGCTTTGTGCACAGGGGCATTGTCATGCTAGAACATGCATTCCTGCTCAAATGTGTAATTAAAAAAATACTCATCTAGAAATATAGAGATGAAACACAAAGAGTTCAGACAACCTTCTTTCTCCTAAGCATGTTGCAGCTAAAGTTATATGTTTCATTTTATAGATGAGTACTGTGTTTTGTTTGTTTGTTTGTTTGTTTGTTGTAATAGCATATTGAAACAGGAATGCATGCCACTGGATGCTGTTGTAAATAGCCAAAAAATTAAATAGCATGCTAGCAAAGGGAATAATTAGGGTCATCAGGGATAAATTCACACATTTACAATTTATTTTGATTGAATTTAATTTAAAAGTGTTAATTTCTGTAAAGCTGCTTTGTGACAATGTGCATTGTTAAAAATGTTATACAAATAAAATTGAATTGAATTGAATTGAAAAGTATCTTTACTTTCACTCAAGTACAGGATTTTTCTACTTTGTTCACCACTGCTAAGATTTGGCATTAGCAAAACTAGCAGCCAGTTAAGAATGAAGTGCAGGTTCCTAAAAGGTTAAATTAGAAACAGGAAATGGAAAAGTCCACAGGGAGCAAGAGGGTGCTGATTATAGTTATTATATTGTATTTATGATTACAGTTATTTGAAGGATGACTAATTTGAGGAAAAACATGTCAAAAACAGAACATTTTAAGAGAAGAAAACTGTTTGTAATCACAGAAGGCTATAAACTCCAAAAGGCTACATTTATGACTGTTACACACAGAGCTAGGTGAAAATGTGTTTTTCCTCTCTTTAATGGAGAATCTGAGAAATAAACAAACAAAAACTGTACATCACAAATCTTCGAAAAGAGTGAGCAGAAACTTTGAAGACAATTTTTTGTCTTCAAAAACCAAAATCCAGTGACCAGGTAAAGAGGGGAATAGTCAGAAAAAGGTAGCATTCAATACGATGCCACCACCACCAT
>CM040481.1:878128-897602 GCA_022758105.1 Pangasianodon gigas
GGTGAAAATGTGTTTTTCCTCTCTTTAATGGAGAATCTGAGAAATAAACAAACAAAAACTGTACATCACAAATCTTCGAAAAGAGTGAGCAGAAACTTTGAAGACAATTTTTTGTCTTCAAAAACCAAAATCCAGTGACCAGGTAAAGAGGGGAATAGTCAGAAAAAGGTAGCATTCAATACGATGCCACCACCACCATGTTTCAAAATAGGGAAAGTGTTGGGATTCTGCTAAATGTAGTGCTTTGTTCCAAGGCCAAAATGTTTCAGTCACATCAGACCAGAGAACTTTTCCCAGGTGTTTGCTCAGTTGCAAACATCCTTAAACATTGTTTGGACTACTGAGTGAAAGTTGTGAGTTCAAATCTCAGCATTGCCACTGCTGGACCATTGAGCAAGGCCCTTAACCCTCAACTGCTCAGTTGTATAAATGAGATAAAATGTAAACCACTCTGGAAAAATGGTGTTTGCCAAATGCCGTAAATGTAAACATCCCTTTCAGCTAGCCAGAGTTAAGTGATATATATACATACTGTGTAATACAGACACCGATTACACAGACGTCCTGTGAGTTTTACTACAGCTGAGTGCTCATTACGTTTAGACATTCCTGCTTGTCTCTGTGAAAAGCCTTTCAGTTGCAGTACAGAATATAAGCTTGGAAATTTAAGCAAAATGTTATTGCTATTTTCATTAAATATGAATAAAGTGATTATTCTGAGCTAATCCGCCAGGACAGCCCTCACACCAGAGTCAAAATAATCATGAAGTAAGATTCAACAGCCGATGCTATTTGACGATCGGATTAGTGCTTCCTGCTAAGGGTCAGTGCAGGTAGTGTTAGTCTAGTGTGGCTTAAAACGACACAGTATAAGTGAGGAAAATGATTTCCAACCCTGCAGCTTAGAGAGAATAGAAATCTATCAGCAAACTCTAAACTCGAGTCTCAGTATCCCGGGTGGACTGATGAATCACATGCTAACACATTCCTAGAAAAAAAATCTATAAAGAGTTGCTGGGACTGTATTTATAGCCCTTAAGGGTTCTTTGGTTATCCCTCTGGGGGAACTTTCAAATGTTCTCTCAAGAACAATGAAGTGTTTTCCTATCAGAAAGAGCTCCAAGAACCTGTAAGGTGTTTAACATTAACATTTAACAGACTGTTTTACATAAGGAGAACTGATGAACACTTAAGGGTTGTAAATTTTCTAAGAGGGTCGTAGCAAAGTTCTGAAAGTCTGTTGTAGGGTTCTATTTAGAAACTTTAATTGTTACATGTGAGGGACAAGAACCCTGAACCTTTTTTTTTTTTTGATAAGAGACAGATGATGTCAGATAATCAGAAAGGAGTTTTGTCAACTTTTAATATTGAAGATTTACAAGTTTAGGAAAAAAAAGTTCTTCAAGGGTTCTTTAAATGTGCACTGAATACTTAAGGGTTCTTAGAGTGCTGGAAATAAAACTCTTTCTGATTGAGAGAACAATTTGTTGTAGAGTTCTACATAGGCACAAGCTAAGGACTCTTTCATTTTGTTTTTTTCTAAGTGTATGGATTCAGCAATTTTTTTTTCTTCCTGCAGGCTTGTGAGCAATCTAAGTTACAGGTACACATTATGGAGAACTTGGTTCTGAGGTTTTGCCACATGTATACGGTATAGAGAACCCGGTTCTGAGGTTTTGCCACATGTACATGGCATAGAGAACCTGGTTCTGAGGTTTTGCCACATGTACATGGTATAGAGAACCTGGTTCTGAGGTTTTGCCACATGTATACAGTATAGAGAACCTGGTTCTGAGGTTTTGCCACATGTATATGGTATAGAGAACCCGATTCTGAGGTTTTGCCACATGTACATGGTATAGAGAACCTGGTTCTGAGGTTTTGCCACATGTACATGGTATAGAGAACCTGATACTGAGGTTTTGCCACATGTACACTGTATAGAGAACCCGGTTCTGAGGTTTTGGATGGTGGCAGGAGGAGGGAAGTGGAGAAGTGTGTGTACACTGCAGTCAGAGGGTTAAAGGAGTTCATTTCTCTTCAATCTGTTCGGAAAATCGAGATCAAAGTCCTGAGACTGACAAAAGAAGAGGAAGAAGAGCGGTTCTCTTTCTCCACAGCCGTACACTGCTGATTGGCACACCGCACTCGTTTGTAATTTTTCATGCATTATTTATCCGCTGAACGGGAAACAAACAGAAGCCGCCAGCACTTCATTCACACACTTCCTGACCGGGTCTCTGGGGTCGGAGCGGGGAACGAAGTGTGGCAGGGAATCGATGGTGTGCCAGAACACGTCCACACGTCCCCACGTCTACACGTTACTCTGTATTACGGCTAACTGAGCTAACTGAGCTAATCGAGGACACACTGATTAGCTACTGATACTCACTGAACAAAACTAGCTCTTTTACTATGATAGCAATATAATCATTGTATGTAATATATAATATAATTTAATTATAATACTAATAAACTATATAAACATTATAGTATAATAGAAATAAACAATCTATAAGCCAATAATATTGTTTAGGAATTAAAAATTGTTTCTAAATTTTTGCAAATATATTACTAAATATTATTAATGAAGTAATACATTAATTAGGCAATTTGAAAATAAATATTTAAACTGTGCAGGTCATTCACTTAACAGTAAATTTAAAATTAAATTTGACAATTAAATAAGAAAACCATCTTTCTAAAGTTTTATCACTAATTATAATTAATTAAATTAAAAATGAACAATTAATTAAATAAATTAAAAATTAATTATATTCAAATTTATCTAAATATATAATATAAAATTAATCTTTCATTAGTAATATCAGATTTACTGTATATTAAATTAAAGTGTTACCAACGTGTTATACAAAACAGACAAACAAACAAACAAACACACACAAAACCCACAAAAGTTTGATTTCTTCTACAAAGAGATACAACTTTATAATAATATAACTTTGTGTTTGGATTATTATGCACAGATTTCCTATTATAATTTATTTATTTCTGTTTTTTTACATGTTTAAATTATTACCGTAAGTCCGTAATAATCATGCAACGATTTTTGTTAAAATTTATTCTTAATAATAAAAACAGCAGTTTTGTTGTTGTTGTTGTGGCTTTATTTCTATTATTTTGTTTAATTTATTATTTTTTATTTATTAATATATAAATAAATTAATGGAAAGATTAATAAGTTAATTAAATATCCATCCTTCCATCCTCTGTACCGCGTATCCTACACAGGGTCACGGGGAGCCTGGAGCCTTTCCCAGGGGCCTCGGGGCACAAGGCGGGGGACCCTGGACGGGTTGCCAACCCAGCGCATGGCACAATCACACACGATGGACAGTTTAGAAATGCCAATAAGCCTACAACGCATGTCTTTGGACTGGGGGAGGAAGCTGGAATACCCGGAGGAAACCCCGAAGCACGGGGAGAGCAGGATTTGAGCCTACAACCTCAGAGGTGCGAGACAACGGTGCTAACCACAAGCCACTGCGCCTCCGAATAAATGGACTATATTATATATCTCAAATCCAGCGCTTCACTCCGGACCACAGTCCATCACTACAGCTCCCAGTGCTCCCGGAGTCGAGGTGTTGCGGAACGGTTCTGGAATTCTGATAGCTGGATTTTCTCGGCTGGTCCGTGTGGAGCTCGGAGCAGAGTTTTAGCTCAGAGTATTATCGGCTGCTGCATTAAGCAGCTAGCGGAGGGAAATCAGGGGAACTGGGCCATGTCAGAGTTCACAGCAATCTTAACCTCGCAAAAACGTAGTGGGGAGAGTGAGAGCCTCCCGGGAGCGCCGAGGTCACAGAGCAGGAACAGCACACACACACACACACACACACACATACTGCTGAGTTTAAACTGACTTGCTGAGATAAAATAAACTTCCCCAGTAGTAAAAAAAAAAAAAAAAAAAAAAGTTCTCCATCTTCCCTGAGCTTTCTGTGTCTCTTCTCACTGAAGTCTAGTTTTGTGTTCTCTCAGTGTTGGTGACATAAAAAGATTGATATTAGCATTAAATTTATTGTTTGCCAAAAATCTCAAAATCCACACAAAAGATCTGAAACCAGCCCAAAACATTCAGACATCAGAGAACAGAAACACTTTTTTCTTCTCTTTTTTCTCAGCCTTTGAGTGGGTAAGCAAGGTCACGCATTAAAAAAAGCTTCATTTGTCTTAGTTTTAAATATCTTCTTCTTCTTCTTCTCATTATTATTATTATTATTATTATTATTATTATTATTATTATTATTATTATTATTATTATTATTAACTGATTTAGCATTATGTCATATTTGTGTATTAATAATTATTGCATTAGATATTGAAAAATGGTGAAATAAATTCAGTAATTGGTGCTGTACTCAGACTCAGGGACAGTATTAATGTTAATGTTTATTTCTGCACTTCACTCATACCTGTGCTAGATGGCAACATGGAGTGAGTGAGTCTTTCTCAGTTTTTCTGAATGTTTCTGAATCTTTTCGAATCTTTCTCAGGTCTCTAAATTCAGATGTGTAAATTCAGGCAGATAAAACACACTTTTTAATTCTCTCTGAACCTCTTCAGCGTCTCACACAGCAGCTAATACAACACAGACCTGTTTTACAAAAATAATTAAATAATAATTAATCAATAAATGAGACAAAACACAATGAAAGTACAATAAATTATATATATTTTAACATATTAAAAGATTTTTTTTACTAGTCTGGATATTGTTTTTTTTTCTTTTGTGGAGGCTAAAATTAGTTTAATTCCTGTTTAATATTAATATTAAATAAATAAAAAATAAAAAGTAGGTAAAAAAGATAAGAAAAACTTCTGCTTGAAGCTGATATCAAATATTAATTGTTATATCGTGGTTAGCTTCACTATATATATATATATATATATATATATATATATTTATTATATATATACTGTATATATGATTCAGTCCTCAAAGAAAAGCAATTTATTTATTTATTTTTTCATTCATTTTGATGATTCTCTTTGGCAGCCAATTATTTCTTGATGTGTTTTTGTTTGGTTGTTTTTTGGAGGATTTTATTTTATTTTATTTAGTCATTTAGTTTTATATTTTTAGGGCTGACATTTCAAGATTAATGTTTAAGAATGATTTAGATGCTTTTTGTATGTTTCACAGAAAAGCAGAAAAAATAAATAAAGTGTAGTTTTAGGGTAAAACAAACAAACAAATAAATAAATAAATAAATAAATAAATATTTTGAGTGTATTTTCAAACATAATATTATTTATTAATGCATATATTAAGCTATTTGTTTTTGCATATTTACTTTATATTTTGATATTGACATTTTAACATTTATTTGATTTCTTTTTCATTTTTTTCACATTTTGACCTCCATCATGGTGGGAAGCGTCCTATTTTCCGAGCTTAGTGGCGGAGCAGCTTATTATCTCCCTCACAGCTGGTTGCTGCTGACTTTTGTTCAGGGAGCTGTTTACTCGCTCAGACAGACACCTTATTATTTTTTTTTCTTCTTTGTGCAACTTTATGTCCTAATTTCTTCTTTCAGAGAAGTGAAATTTGAAATTCGAATGGTGAAGTAAAGCAGGCACGTGACGTTTCATTTGTCCTGAACGACTTTTTAAAGCTAATGTTGCATAGAGAATGGTGGAAGGCATTAGCGGCGTTAATGCTAATCTGTGTGGCTAAATGTGTCTTCTGAAAGTCACATGTGCCGGTGAGAGAACTTTGATTCGGGGTCATGTGTGGTGTTAGATTTAATTAAATCATCAGTGAGGATGTTAAATCCTGCTTTAATCCTCATGCTCAAGTGCATCAACCGTATGATCAAAATTATTGTGGCGTAACCCTTACAGCAGCGACTCTCATTATTAGTTATCATTATAAATGAGGAATTATGGGAAAATAATCAACGACAGGGTGGTGTGATGAAGCAGAGTTACTGTTACCACACTGATTAATTTCCTATAACAGCTCATTCCCAAGTGTTTTATTCCTCTTACACCACAGAAAATTTCCAACTATTACAATTTTTTTATTCATTAAAGAATGACACATACTTTTTATCCATTTATAGTTACATTTAACTTTGAGGAAAATCCAAGAAACAGGTTAGTTTCTGTTCTCACTTGTTATAGCAGCTATAAACAGTCGTTCCCTCAGCAGTCTGGTACACTCTAAACAAGGTTCTTTAAGGGTTCTTTGAGGGTTCTTAGCCTCCATAAATAACTTGGAACCCTTTTTGAACTTGCAGCGTCCATTAGCACCGATTCAACGACTTCACTAATTATTCTTTTAAACTCTAAACTTTCAGAGGATTTATACAATTACTTGTTCTTTGGTTGTCCTTTTGGCAGCAGGTTCTATGTAGAACACTACAACAGAGCTTACAAGAACCCTTAAAGAACTCACAGAGAAGGCTTTCTGATATAGCGACACTCTACATAGAACCTTCCCCTGTCCTCTTTTATGGAGGCTAAGAACCCTTGAAGAACTCTTGAAGAACTCTTGAAAAACCCTTGAAGAACTCTTAAAGAACTCTTAAAGAATTTCCAACAGTGTACAGGGGAGCTAAATGTTAATCTCCTGACAGGTTCTAGGTGTTAAGATGTAAATAATGAGCAATAATTTGGTGTTTGTTCCACACACTTAGCCAGGTACTACACACACACTTTACAAAAAGGGTTCTTCAAAGGTTCTTCAAGGGCTCACTGGGTTCTTAGCTTCCAAAAAATGGTTAAACAATCATGGACTGAAAGATTCTCAATGGAAACAAAAAAGGTTCTTCTATGGCATCAATTTAAGGAAACTTTTTATGGTACAAGAGAGAATGCAGGAGTTCTTTGTGTTTTTCTCTCTTGAAGTTAATAAGATAAACAAAACCACAGCTTGCCATTTTTTTGTTACTGAGAAACCACAAAGCATAAACTCCTCTGTCCTGAAGATATCAGAAAACAAAGAAAACATAAACAGCTTTACTTCTAACACTGGAGACTCCTTCCAGAAATGTGAAATAAACGTGTCTTTATTTCAAGAAAACGGCACCAAAGATCAACGATCATTTAAATACGGAGCGTCTCCTGTACAGTTCTCTGCGAACAAGCTGTTACTATAGAAACGGTGAGATATTAGAAGGATAATCTTTAACATCTTATAGAAAATTCATCAACACTTTCTGAAACATTATGAGCATCTTCTCCATGTCACCGTGGGGAAAAAATGAGGATAACAGGGATGAAGTATTACCCAAACAATCCTCAGGAGCAGAGAAATGAGGCGAAGTGAGTTCCATCCCTCAGTGCCACCTCTCAGGTCTTTAAGCTGAAGTCGAGTGGAAAATGAACACTGGTGCGGGCTTTTCGGGGGGCGATTGAGTCTCAAGGCGGGGCAGAAAACCTTCATGACTGCCTCCATTCTGTTCACCATCACTCTGACATGATGGATGAGTGGATGGATGGATGACAGCTGAAGATGACCCGTGAGAAGCAGAGAGTCGAGAACAGGGCTAATACATGCTGGAACATGCTTTCTGTTATTAAAAAGATAAAAAAATGAAGCCAAAAGTGCCGAGAACAGCGAGAGAGGAAGCAAGTCATGAGGAAACTGTAGATCTACAGGCTGGTTAGCTGGTTATATTAGTGATTAGCTAAATAAATAAAAAAAAAATAAATAAAAAATCTGTTTTTATCAGAGAAGTTTATGCTTTGCTGTTTCTCATAAGATGACAAGCTGCGTTTTTTTGTCTTATTAACTTTGAGAGAGAGAAAAAAGTGAGGCTGGTGAGGGAATGACTGTTTATAGCTGCTATAACGTAAGTGAGAACAGGAACTAACTTGTTTCATTGAAGGTAACTATAAATGGATAAAAAGTCATTCTTTAATAAATAAATAATTGAATTGTTGTGATATAAGAGGAATGAAACACTTCAAAAATAATCAGGTTTGGAGTGGAAACTCTGTAACTCTGTCGCTGATTACTTTACTATAACAGCACAACATGGAGTGTGTTATTCCTGCACATTGCTATTATTTATTCATACATCCTTACTCGTGTGATTTTCTGCCTGTTTCTGTCCCATCTGTATCTCTCTTTCTACACACTTTTTAATTAAAATGAGCAGAAAGGCTAAAAGTTCAGATGCGAGACACAGGAGCCACTGGTGCTCTAACATAATGCTCTGTTCAATGTTCCGGTGTAGAACGCTCGATTGATCTACATTTAGTGAAGCTTTTAGCGCCGTCTCAGGCTGTAAGTCGTGAGCGTGGAGCAAACAGCCTGAGAGAATGCGTATCGATTTGTTCCCGGTGCCGTAAAAGCCGCAGGAACACGGGCGGCTCGGGGTCGGCGTTAATTGCAAAGTGATGCAGCCAATTTCTTAAAGACACTGTAAATGTTTTCATTTTAATATTAAATTAAACCGAATTAAACCGTAAGAGCAGCACAGAACCGACCTGGAACCCACAGCATCCATTAGCACTGATGAAAATATTTTGCTAATTGCTCTAAATGATACTAAACTTCTGTATCATTTCAGAGGATTTATACACTTAAGGGTTCTTCAGGTGTCTTTCTTGAGGAAAGTTCTATGTAGATCCCTTTAAGAGAGTGTGTCCCTATCAGAAGAGCTTTATAGAAGCTAAGACCTCTTAAGTATCCCTAAAACACCCATATAGAGCCGTTTCTGGTATGGAAATACTCCGTTCTGCATAGAACCTTCCCTGAAAAGGAAACACCAAAGAACCCTTAAATCCTCTAAAGTGCTACAATTTTAGGAACGAAGAACAATGAATGGACAGTTAAAGGATTTTGCTCAGCACTAATCATTTCTCATTCAGCTCCGTCACTAACAGAGCTCTACTGAACTCCAGAGACACAGTAGAAATGTTCTCCATTGGTGAGAGCTTCTTCACCATCTTCAGCCAACTTTATCTCCAGAAGCGGTGAATATCCAAGGGAACATCCTGTACAGGAAACCGCACAGCTCTCGTTAAATCCGCTTTTTAATTAATGAGGGATTAAAGAGAGATGCCTTTTATTACCCTTCCTGGATCTGATTAAGAAAAGCACATCGTCCATTACAACTTCATTTCTCCTCATTTTATTTCGTCTTTATTATCAGCGCTGTGAATCTGAATAAAATACCCTCCTCTGCTGATTCATTAATGAGGCATTTAAAGTAAAAACACTGCAAATTCAAATCCAGAATCATCATATGCTTTAATTTATTTATTTATTTATTTATATATAAAACCAGCTTTCTTCTTGATTCACATTACATGAAGTGTTAAGTACCATTTAAACATATATTATAATGAATTATACAATTATAAAATTATAATACAAATAAAACATGATATCCATACCCAAACATTATATAAGCTGATCATAAGAAAATATGCTGTTAAAAATATAGTTATATAAATATAATCAAATCAAATAAATCAGTATCCAAATCTAAATCTAAAGACGCTATTATGTAAGCTTATCATTCTTAAATATACTCTTCTAAAAACATATCTATATCTAAAAGTAAAACTATTCTGTAAGAGGTAAGCTGTAGGTTATAAAATGTATCTGTTAATAATAATAATATGTGTATCCATTGTGTAAGTCTTTGTAAAATATCATTAAAAAAGATTTTTGTGTTTAAATGTAAACTTTTGTGTAAGTTGATGATTGTGATCAAAATTCTGCAAATTCTGCTACAAAAAAATATATTCACTCAAGTGAAAAATCTCGTATGAAAAACCGGTACAAGATTTATTTATTCTTGCTCATAAATAGCAACAATTATTCCTAATTGACTCATTTATTTATTACTTCTGCGTCATTAGCCTTTATGACATGTGGTCATTATTGTCATCAGTCAGCGTACGTTAATCTTCTCTTTATCCGTAATTTATTCCACATCCTGTGTTTGTAGTGTAGGTACAGAGCTGTGGATCGCCCCGGGACGCCGCAGTCACGCTCGCATTCCCTCTCGTGATCAATCTGCGCCCACTGGGAGGCTTTCAACCCCGTCCAGCGTCATCGTGATATTCTCCATTACAGCTCCGTCAGGAAACATTTCAGCAATCTGCAGCCACGCTGCGCTGTAATGACGGCTTTATTCCTGATTATAACCAAGCGTGTGGACTTTCTACAGAAAGCACATCACAGCTAGGAGCAGGAACAGGAGATTAAAATCACAGCAACACTTTAATGCTCGGTAATGAAGTATTTCTGTAAAGCATCAGGTGGTGTGAGGAAGCAGCTGAGTCACTGTTCCCACCCTGCAGCTGATTATTTTCCAGTAACAGTGGTTTATTGCTGAAGGTGTAAATGAGTCAGTGAGTATTAATAAGCATTAACACAAGAAGCAGCACTGGATTTAATTACAACTAAACCTGGCAGGAAGAAACCGAGCTACTCAAATAAAGAGAAAAGAAAACAAACTCCGTGTGTGGTGCTGTTACAGGAAAATAATCAGTTTACAGTTTCATTTATTAAACTACAACACAACTCAGATTCTTTTCTTAAGGTTTAGGAGTCTGTGAAATGCATTTAAAATGTACATTTAGCAAAAAAATAAAAATAAAAAAGTAAATTAGCAGTGTAACTGTAAAGCTGCAGGTGTTTTTACAGTCATTTATTGTTATCTGTATATTTTTCTGTAAAAAAAACTGTTTTATGCTCTATTTAAAAATAAAATCAAGTGTTTTGTTACTGTAAACAAATTTTATAGTATGAATGGTGTAGATATTAATTACAGTAATGACCTCACGATGCTCTACTTTTCTTAAAGTTGACCTTTTTTTAACTGACTTCTTTATTTAAAACTGAATATTTTAAAAGTTAACATTTTTAAATTGAATTTTTAAAAATTGACTTATTTATTTAAAGCTGAATATTTTAAAAGTTAACATTTTGTTGGTTTTAAAGTTGGCTCTTTAAAATCTTTTTTTAAATGTTGAATAAAAATAAATCTGACCTCTTTTTTTACTTTTTTTTTGACAAACATTGACTTCTTTTTATTTTATGTCAACTTCTTTTAAAGCCAACTTTTAAAAAAAAAGTAACTGCTTTTATTTACTACTTTTTGTTGCACAGCCCAACAGGGCGCGTTTATTAATGTTTATTAATATGTACTGATTAATTTTGTGCTATAGTTCTCTTGTGATGGTGCAGAACTGAGGGAAAAAAAACAATAAAGTGAGACATGGACATGTGAAGATGTCACCGTTTTATAGTATTTGAGTGTTTTCCCCTCACACACACGTCTCTGTAACGTTAAGTTCAGCTCTCAGATGATTTTACCTAGGCTCAGTGGTGCGAGATCTCAGGAGAGCGAGGACATCGTGGTATCAGCTCTACATCTGTGCTGTGATGTTAATCCGAGCTTGATGGATATCGGGATTAGATCGGATTCTCTTCATGCCCTGTCCTGGGATTCACTCCTCCTCTTGAATTTGCCCCTGGGAGAGATCGTGACTCCGCCCCCTCCGTGCCTCTGATCTCCATTCAGCCTCCAGACAAGCTTCAGAGCTTCAGAGCTTCAGAGACTGAGTTCTGAGCGTCGCTAAAATCGATGTCTGGTCTGTGATCAAACTTCGAGTCGCTTCGGTTCCACAGCGGTGTGTCCATCTCGCTGTCCTCTGAGTGACCGCCATTTTACTTCACATGCCTCAGGATTCAATTCTTTTCCTACATCAGGACTTCGCTCGACAGAAAAGTCACACCAACTTCACGTCACAGATTGTAGATTCTCACGTTTCACATGTGATTTTTTTTTTCATAATTTGTTTATTTTCAGGTGATTTTTTTCAGAATTTGTTTTTCACATGATTTTTTTTACATTATTTATTTTCACGTGATTTTTTTATACATAATGCATTTGTTGATTCATTTATTTTTACAAGTGATTTTTTTACATGATTTATTTTTTGCGTGAGTTTTATGCTATTCATTTATTTTTACATGTATTTGTGTTTAAATAAAAGGTGATTTTTTTTAAATGGGTTTTTTTTTATGTGATTCTTTGTGATTTTTTTTACATGAATATTTTTTATGTGACTTTTTTTTACTGACGTAATTCTTATATGATTTGTTTATTTTCACGTTTTTATATGATTAATTTCTTCTTACATTTTTACACAATTCATTTTGACCTGTGATTTTTATGATTCACTTATTTTTACCCGACATATTGTCAGGTCAACCCAGTCTAGTGACTCCAGTTCCCAACATGCACCACAGCCTCCAAACATGGCCTCCCTGGACTCCATTTCCCACAACACACACCTCGCTCTCAGTCGCCGAACTTTTGATTGTGCACACCTGCACGTAATTACACACACACTTATAAAGAGACTCCATATGAAGAGACTCTCATTCACAAGAACATTGTGAAGTATGCGCTCAACTCCTTTGTTTTTTGATTTTATCACCTTTTATTCACTTGCTGTCACGTGAGTTCACATGTAGAATTTTAGCTTTGGACACACTCTTTCTCCATTTTGTCATCTTTTTTTTTTTTTTGCTCTGCCTTGAGTTTTGTAGGCGTGGCTAAACGTAAATCAGCTGTGTTGTGAACACACTTGGTAATTTCCTTCTGAATGACGTTCATGAACATACACATGTGGAGATAAAAAAAAAATCCTCAAAACTTTTGTAAATCTGGCAGAAACTTTAAGCAAATTTATCAACTGATTGTTGATCTATTTGTCAGGTCTTTAAGTGCTAAACATGATGGATGTAAAGGTTTCAATTGCCAGTGTGTGTAGTTTAATTAATTAACTTATTTATATAAGTAGCTTAATTATTTATTTACTCCCCAGGTTTGTAGAATAAGCCATATAGGCTAGGTGTAGCTTTCTAGTTTCCATAGTAATGAGTGTATGAATAGAATAAAATCCACACAGAGTGATATATTTCAAGCTTCAAAAAGAGAATATGTCTAAGAAAACGTAAACGTCTGATCAAACTCATCCTGATGTCACAGAAAATCTGTAAAACTAGTTTGTTGGTTTTTATCCAAAGTTGTGGTCAGAAAAGCTCCAAGTGCTCTCCATTTCTCTCAACAAAACCTTAATATGAAGTAAAATTTGTACAAATTTACAAATTTCAAGGCTGCTATGAAGACCTACACAGCCGTCTGAGTCCTCTCACAGCTTTCATCTGGTCTAAACAGGATTCCAGGCTTCCATCAGCAATATAAATGATCCATTTACAAACGAAATCTCTCAGGTTGTTAGTCAGGAGTCCGATGTGTGTTTTCGCCGGATTGTTTGCGCATCACATGGCAAGGAAAGCGCTATGAGCTTTCACACTGCACACCTGATTATCTACTGATTTTCTGATGAGCAGCTGTTGAGTTTATTAGAAACAAATGCATAAAGCTCGTTCCAAAGCTCAGTGTGGTGCAGAATTATGCTCTCACCTGAACTTATTTGTTTCATTTCAAACAGTACACATATTTATAACAGCACCGTGATCCGGATTTTTGAAATTTAGTTGAGATTTAGACGCTGAATAATCACCGAGCTTGGAGGCGGTACGCTTTCACATGGATCATCTCTATGCTGCTGTCGGAATAAATTAATTATGCAGCACTATTCTTATTTATTCCTGAGCGGCTGACGGGAAAACATCCATTAATGCCTCATAGCCGATAATATACTCACAGATTAGACAGAACGCATATGCATTAATGTAAATGTGAGTCAGCGCGTGAGGATGTTTTACTGGGGTCCAAATGTGAGACGGTGAAGAATGGCACAAATAATTCAAGATTCAATACACACACACACACACACACACACACACACACAACACCTCCACTTTGTGAGTGAGGCCCATCGCCATTCCCATCCATCGCCGTGGAAACTACAGCAATTCAACACCAGTGATAAACCTCTTACAGAAATATCACATCCCTATGTGATTGACATGTTTAAGCAACCACATGTGACATCATGTGAATAATATACTGTACAATCATGTGGAAAAGAAATACTCATGTCAGAAAAATCACATCTGCATGTGAAGAAAAATCACTTCTGAAAATAAATGAATCATAAAAAGTATTGCACATGGAAATAAATGAATCATTTGAAAAGAATCACAAATGGAAAGAAATGATTCAGTTAAAAAAAACATATTAAAATAAATGTACCATGTGAAAAGAACAGAATGTGGAAAACAGAACAAAAAAAAGACAAATTTGTGAAACATAACATGTACAGTGTCTAAAAGCCAGATGTGATTATTTACATGTGAAGTTCACGTGACTTTTCTGTAAGAGGCCACATGACACTCCATTCAAATGTCCCCACAAGGATAGGAATATCTGACAGTTTTGGTCATGTGGGGACATTTCTCTCCCAAAGCTTTTATTTTCAGAGGTGCAATAGTTGATTTTATTAATTTGTTACTAGTATATCCTAACCTGGAAAATAAATCAAATGAATGTGACCGAGGAAACCCATCTGGAAAAGTACATTATGGTCCGGAGTGCTTGTTTGTGTTTGGATGGGCTTCCTGCCAGTCATTTTAAAGACACGCCTCCAACGCCCCTTCACTCCACCCCCATCTCAGTCTGAAATCGGTAAGCACCCAGCACTGCCAGATAATTCTCCTGTTAGCAAAAAAAATCAGGCTGTGCTTCAAAAAAATGTAACGACAAGAACCGCAGTGAAACCACAATAAACACCAGCAGAGCTTTTCCTAAATTTCTGCAGCTTTACATAATGGATCAAATACACACATTCTTTTTTCTCATTACAAAAAATATGACCGTATCTGCACTCGTGAACATCCTCGTGAATCGTTATGAGCCGAACTCTGTGTGTTTATAACTCAGTTATAACTCGGCTTTCAAGCAGTTGAATGTGCGAGTGCGCTTGAAGGTGATGTCGTGACAGTCCTTGATAACGTGATATGTCCATCACTCAGATACCTTAAAGACCTGACCTTACCTTAAAGACTCCATAAAGACTCTCCAGTCGCTCTGCAGGCCACTGACACTCCGCACACTGCACTTTGCACTTTGTATTGTTACTACACATGACATACTTACATATTTTTTACATCCATTTTTTTTGCAAGTTCCTCTACATATATTTCTTATTTCTTAATATTTCTCATTTTTGTATTCATTTCTGGTTTTAAATGCACAGTATATAACTGTGTATGTGATGAAGAAAATCTTGACTCTTGAATCTTGAACCACTGGAGGGTCTGGGGGCGGAGCTTAGTGTACACGGGTGGGAATGGGTGGGCGGGCTTAATGAGAAAAAATAATAATTCAAATCCTTCTCAACTCCACCTCTTTAAACAAAAGAGCCTTTTGGTGTTTGAGGTTAAGTTTAGGGTTAGATTTCGGCATAGCGTAGCGTTAATTAGCCGCATTAATAATTATGTTAATGGAAGGTCCTCACAAGGATATTAAGACAAATGTATGTGTGTTTGAAATGAGGCCTCCGTTTTTAAACCTACACACATTTGCACTGGTTCTGCTATTCATTATGGTTTGTATTTTGCTGAATAATCAATTCCTCTTTAATTAGAACATTTCCGCGCATACAATCACGATTTCAGCCTCGATTGTGAACAAAAGCAGCGCTTGAGTGCTCCTGTGACAATAAAGCACAATGCTGGAGTTGATTGCTTTTCTAATTGCATTTTATTCTCACTGTCAACTCTGTGTGTGTGTGTGTGTGTGTGTGTGTGTGTGATGTTTATTTCTTTCCTCTAGAGGAAGCTTTGTCTTTTCTAATTTAACACCTATTTGTTCTGTAGTCCATAATAGACCTAAATGCCTCTAAGCTCAATCTCTCTGCTGATTGACCAATTCTGATTTGTCAGAAGGTGTTGATTAATTTTCTATAACAGCAGCTCTGACAGTAGTGCAGCTGCAAATCACAGGTTTATATTAATGCACTCGTTCTAATAAGTCATCGTTTCTATAGTAACAGCTCATTCATAGGGACGTGTATGGTAGATGCTGCACAAAAATGGATTTTAAAAAAATCACTGATATGATTTTCTGAAAGTAAGGAGTCATTTATTTAACTGGAAGGAGTCTCCAGTGTCAGCGCTTTGTAACAGACAGAGGTAAAGCTGTAACTTTAAGTTTTCAGACATCTTCAGGACAGAGGAGTTTACGCTTCTTTGCAGTTTCTCGGTAACATGATGAGCTGCTTTTTTTTTTTTTTTGTCTCATTCATATGATTTAGGGAGAAGATGGTAATAAAATAAATGAAAAATACAAAATACAAAAAATTAATAAATAAAAAAAATTCTAAGATGTAAACAGATATATAGACAAAAAGAAAAATGAAATAAATATAAAAATAAATAAAATAAATACAGATTTAAATTAATAAAATAAAATCATAAATATTAAATAAAATAAATAAAATAAAATAAAATAGATCAATAAATAATAACAAATAAATAAATGTCAAAATCAATAAAGAATCATAAATAATAAAATTCTGCTGCATACACAGATATACAGACTGTAAGAAAAAATCTTTTAGTTCTTTAAGTAGTTCTGTTTAAATCCTTGGATTCCTAAATCTGCTCTCTGTTTTATGGCTGTACAGTCGAGGAGCAGTTTAATGTTCTCTGCCTGGCCATGTCGGAATAAATAGTTTGGCAGTGACGTGTTAGCCGAGGGCAACAGTGAGCGCGAGCGGGCCACTAAAGGTCAGCTGTGTGCTTCACGAAAGAGAACTGAGCTGTAAAATACGCTCGTTACTCCGGCCGATGGATCCGGAGCCCGCGTGAACTCTTCACATCTGCTTTCTGCTCACTTGCACACATAGATTTTTAAGAGAATTAGCAACTTAGAGCTGCTACTCAGATGGAAATATAAAACTATTCGCCTTATGAGTGTATTGGCATCATTAGACCTTCATAACCATGTCTTCAGTCATCACTGACTCTAGTAACCATTACTGGCCAAAAAGCATCCATATTTGACAATATTGTGATTAGTAGAAATTTTATGCTAATTTAGCTATTTATGTGGAGTGGAATTTAATTCATTGATTTTTTTTTTGCAGATGAATGTTTAACACTGGATTCTGATTGGTCAGAAGGTGTTGATTAATTTTCTATAACAGCAGCTCTGACAGTAGCGCAGCTGCAAATCACAGGTTTATATTAATGAGCTCATTCTAATACGTTATCTGTAAGGAGATGTTTATTTAACATATATAGAAAGAAAGGAGTCTCCAGTATCAGTGCTTTGTAACAGTCAGAGGTAAAGCTAGTTAGCATGTTAACTAGGGTTAACATTTGCAAGAACTGTCATGACAAAAAAAGCTGAGTTATAACACTATAAACACACGACATTCATCATTCATAAAGATTTATGAGAATGGTCAAGCGGGTCTTTACTCTCCTGCCTTTTTTTGTAATAAAAAAAAAACTTAAACCATACATATTTTTTCCAGGTTATTTATAAAAGTAAGAAATAAAAAAAATCTATCAGAGAAATAAAATCTATCACACCTTCAAGTTTTCCAACATCTTCAGGACAGAGGAGTTCATGCTTCTTTACAGTTTCTCAGTTTCATGATAAGCTGCATTTTTTTTCACATGATTCAGGGAGAATACAGTGTTTTCCTGATTTTTCTGAAAATTCTGCCACAAACTGTTTCAACAAAAACTTATAACAAATACTAACTGAACACAATGCTAGCTCAGCGCTTAACAGAGGTTGTGAGTTTAAATCCCAGCACCGTCACAGAGCCACTGCTGGACCCTTGAGAAAGTCTTTAATACCAAAATTCTCCACTGTAAGCTTGTCTCAGATTCTGCTTTATGTCTATGTCCCTTTGGATAAAATAATCCGGCAAACAAATTACCGTAATGACACAAACATCTGTCGCTGAATTGTGGGTTTGGTTGTGCGTGTTTGTGTGTGTCCTTGTACCAGTCTGTCTGTTGGCTGCATTAAAAAAAAGCCAACTGGATATTTTGGATGATATTATTGTCAAACCTCAGGCTCAGATTAAGAATCAATACCTGTGTTACGAGTCAAACCTGTTGCATTCTGTCTGACTCTGAAGCTGCATCAGTAAATATTTTCACGGTGAGTATTTACCTGCGAACACGACCTTTCCATCACGCAGCCTGACACAAGCCAGATATGAGCTGAAAACAGCCGGAGCACAGCTTACGTCTCAAGACAAATGCCTTCTCGCTTTTTCCATGACAGCATTTCAGTGAAAAGACTTAGTTTATCAGAGTCACGACGAGATCCGAGTGCTAAGCTTTCTTCCCTCTCCAACTGTGAGATCTTAGCGCTGACAAACAGGTAACATGTCAGCAGATATATTAAAAAGAAAAGCGAAAGGTATAGAGGATTAGGGGGATTAGATTATTGGAGGTGGCACTGAGCGCTGAGCCGATATAGCCGTACGCACCGTAGGCCTCGCCGTGCTGAGTCGCCGATCTTCATCACAAAGCAGAGCCTTCAGTGCTAACACGTCCCGGGGTGCGAACAAAACAAAATGAAGCCCTTTATAAAATCCTGAGTATGTGGCATGAACTTATTTAAATTAAAACAGTGAGGACGTTGTTTGTGTCACACTGAAATCACATTTGTAAATCTGCATGTAAAGTACAAGTAAAAGAGAATTTAAACACAGGGAAAGTTTCCTTCATTACAGAATACCTTCATGTTTCAGATAAATGACTTAAAAAACATTAAAAAATATTCTTATCCACTCCAGCTCACTATAACGACACTTTACCTTCACATATAATCACTGACATGCTTCAGAAATGATTATTTTTGCATTAACGTGTGAATCTCGTCCACGATCCCGGCCCAGAACACATTCACCACGATGACATAGTCCACAAGTCACATGTCCAACAACATTCTGAATTTTCTGAGGATCATGAGAAGAAGAAAGTTTCTCCTCTTGTTTTTTTCTTTACTTTTCTTTACTATATTTATGATGTTGTGATATTGACTGATGGAGTCACTGTGAAAGAACAACCAGGTTACACAACCTATAGACTGAAAGTAAATTATTAATGCTAACGTCATGAAATCCAGGGAGTCTGATGCAATTGCAGAATTTCAACTAAAAAAAAAACAAGCAAAGTCTGGAAAAGGACCCAAACAACTGGAACAACTAAAATAAGGAGCTAGACTAAGGCAAGGAAAAGAAAACTCAACACGAAAACAAAAAGCCACTCACGGTGCAAGTATAACATTAACAAACCGCGACCATATCGACTATACACAAACACACAGTGCTCCACAACTAACGAAGGAAAACACAGAACTTAAATAGGGAACTAACTGGGGAAACATGAAACAGGTGCACACAATCAAGGGAGGAAACTGAGCAGACAACAAAATAAGAAATTCAAAAAGTGAGTGATGGTGCTCTCTGGTGGTCTGGGGAGGAATTGTCCATGGTGGACATGACAGCTAATCAATCAATCAATCAATCA